>LPNX010179359.1:81651-113962 GCA_001517045.1 Pseudotsuga menziesii | reverse complement strand
GAGAGAGAGTGAATGGGGAGGTGGTGTGTTAGGGAGTAAGAGGAGGGGGGTTAGAGGTAGGGAGAGGATGACAGGGGTCAATAAGAGTTAGGGGGAAGAGGTGGGGTGGAGGGCGGACATAAAATAATAAAAATACTGTTATAATTGGAAAAGTAATCAAAAGTGAAGTTATAGGCTTCCACAATGCGCACGCGTTATAGTCTTACAAAACACGTGCAAGTTTTGCATAAATATAATGCACACGCATTTACCTTTTAGCGGGAACACAAATTTGAATTTAGAAAAATGGGAGCGTGTTTAGTTCCATTATGACCAAGCTTCTATCCATGTTGGTGTGGCATTCTTATGCCTATGTGTCTACTTCAGACTTTTATTAGGAGTCATCATGCCTATTCCATGGAGTATGATAAGCCATGGCTAATTAAGAATTATATCCAAATTCTCAATATGCTCATGTTTAGCCATTGGTTATAGTATGCTCCACACCTCCATTTTTTATGAAATTTTAGAAACATATATGGTTTTTTTTGTTGATTCCAAATATGTAATTTTTAGAAAAAATATATATATTTTTATATTGTTTTCTTATTTATCTTGTGTCGTCACTCCTCAACTCAAAAACCACCACTGTTAGTGTTTCATCCATAACTCTTTCGTTTCTCAACCATTTTGAAAACAAAATGTATGGTGCACTAAAGAACACCGACCTCTACATGCTATAAAAAATCCATTTCCAAATAATTGCATTAAGACATTCAAACACTGCACCCAAAATTGACATACTGTTTTCGACGTTTGATCACTTAGATAATTAAAAAAAAGTAAAAAATATTATTTTTATTTTTGGAAAAATAGTCGTGCACTAGTACTATCTATTCTCTATATGTCTACAAATTTTCGTAAGTTGATTCCATCATTTAGGCACTCAAATGATGCACCCACAAAAACATATGCCTTATAATTTTTCCCAAAAATAAAAAGTGACCGTTAAAAAAGGATATAACTTTATATTGGTAACAACATTTTCAATAGAAAAAAATTATATATTTGGAAATGTCATTCAATTTCCTACATTTCATTTTTTTTCCTCATCGCAAGATTCATTATGTATGTGTCTCAAAATATCCATGTAAGTTGATGGATGCCTACTTTTCTAGTTTTCTATTGCATCTAATGTGTCAAAAGAGGCCCTGATTAGCTTGCGCACGTCCTTATTTCATTTTTTTCTCACATAAATCTGGATCAAGAATGCAGTACATTGGAGTAGTGGTTGTCATTCTAAAGAAAGAAATGGGTTCAGTGAAAAAATGGGGTTTCTTCGATGTCCATAAGGAATCTTGAAGTTGAATTAGAGATTCTTGCATTAAAAAAGTGACCATGTAGGTGGAATGAACCGAGAAGAACACATGGCCTATGAGAGGTGCTAGAGCATTAAAAAACTTGAAGGATTAACATTTGACCTTGGATAAGGATTTCTCTTTTCCTTGATCCTTGCTTTTTTATTTTCATCATTTTTGTATCTTGACATGTTCCCATGACGTTGTAGCGTGACATGTGCCACTTGTAAAGTCAATGCTATACATATGTGGACCAACTTGCTTCGTATAGGTTCCTTGTAGTGGATTTAATCAACTTATTATTATATTTTTTTTATCATACAAAAGAGGGAATAAGACATTCATCATCTAATGATTTGACGTTACTATTGAATACAATATAAATGAATTATGTTGTAATCAATGTTGTCATAATGTGATTTTCACTTCTAGGTTTTGCAAAATAAGATTTTCCTAAATGGATGAAGCTTATGGCATAAGGTTGATATATTTTCGATTAAATTCATGATAGTGTGTCTCACTATAGAGTAAGATAAATTTGTTTTGTTATTATATATTCTTTTAATTAAAAAATATAGTTTAAAAATATTTTAAAATGATTTTAAGAGTTATTGGTTTATTATTTCCATATTCATATAAAAAAATTGAGTTCGAAGCCTTAAAATGATAGTATTTTGGGTCATGCATCTACATACACATAAAAATAATTATTTATATTATTAATTTATTAATAATCAAAATTTATCATAAAATAAAATTTAAAAAAGTGTACAACAATTTTAAAAGCGTCTATAAAAAAACTGTTAAAAATTTGGAATTAAAAAATAAAAATGAAATAGAAATGGGATTCATCGTTTTGTGAGTACTTATGAGATGTCTAAAAAAATGATAAACGACTTTTAAATAAAATGAAATAAATAAGATACAAATATTTTTTTTTGAAAAAAAAAATCCTTATAAAATCTCATTCACAATGAAAACATTTGTTTCATTACACCATTTTCTAATTCTTGATGGATTTGTAGATTTATGAACATATATTTTTAGTTCATTAGTTCATCGGCCAAAAGAAAAAAAAGTGAGACACATTACCATGCTTTTACCTTTTCACTTGATTTTCCTACTGGGTTGGGATTGTTAAGAGGTGAAATATTGTCTATTGATTCTATTTCTTTATTCTATTTAAGATCATCCCTAATGATACAAATTCAAAGGGACTACATTTGTGCACATCTAATAAAAATGTGAATTTTTTACATTAAATATCCTAGAACTAAAAAATTATACCATAACATATTTCACTCCCACGGATGATAGGAGTCATGCTAATGATTTAGAATGTGAGTAGATCAAGAGTGACATGACATGAATGAGCAAATAGTTATGTACTACAATTCTTAATATAGTTGAACATGTTATTAAAAGATGTAGAGAGAGGTCACAATATTATTTGGAGGCATTTCTATTTGTCATATAGCCAAATATATTAAAGAAAACATCCTACAAAAGAAGGAAATATCAATAGTATAATATGGACATTATCTCCATTTAAAATATTTTGCAAAAATTAAGACTCATGTCCATTCATAATTAGTGAATCCCAATTAACTTTGACATAGAAAACCTAAGCTAACATAGAAGTTATAGTTGTGCACGTGGAAACCAAAGATGAAGAAACAATGAACATATTTAATTAGTTGAGATTTAGTGAACTTGTTAGATGGAACTCACTAGTAAGGTCTCCCTTTTGTGCAAAGTTGTGTCATTTATGGTGGATGAATTCATCCATGATTTGATTATAAGGTAAAATTTTAAAATGACTTAGTTGATTGTAATATGATCATAGAAGAGAAAATGGAGGAAATTCTGCATCAAATTTCAAATAATTCAATGCATTGATGGGAAAGAAAGCATTTCCCACTTATAAGTGAAGATAATCCTAACTCTACATTCTTTTAATATCATTGATATATGTCCAAGATTTGATTATTATGGGAAAAATATGAAAAAACACGACAACAAATGTAGGATCTAATGACGATTTATGTGGAGGATATGATTCATGTGAAAAACATGGTTAAAGAAGTTTAAATTATCCTATCACTTTTATGAGAGAAGGTCAGAAACACATCCATTACTAAACTATCGGAATTAATGTCCAGCACAAGTACCAAGTTGATTGTAAAATTCACTAATGTTAAATCCGTGATTAATTATGGGTTCTTTTATATAGGGTATTATTAGAACATGTTTTATGATTAATGAGAATGTAAAATAACTCAATAGTTTTGTGACCATTTCCCTAGCTAATGACAAGGTAGAATAAGGCATATGTCTCAAAGTGAGTTGAAGTAGAAAATTCTTAGGAAGGCAAATAGTCAATTAAAGGTAATTGGGTATTAAGGGAAGCTGAAAGGTTAATCTAGTCATTTCTATGAGGTATAAATAAATCTTCCTTGTAAAGTGAACTTGTAGTTTCTCTCTTCTTGTACACTATTTTTCTAAAAGAGCAAAGCATTACTATTAATGAAATAATGGTTTCTATGTTATAGATGGCTATGGACTATGCTATGGGCTATGTTTTTCTATGTCAAATTGTTACAATATACTTTTAGTACATGTAATCAACTCAAAAGATTATGAGACTAGTGTTTTTTGATGTGTTTCATCTAATCAATGTAATATGCAATTGCTAATATATCATTGTTACAACTTTCAATAAATTATATGCATATCATTTTAAAGTCACAAAATCCTAATTTTAGAGAAGTTTGTGTTATAATGTAGAGACTATCTAATCTCAATACTATCAACAAATATCTTGCATATACCCACAAGAAAGAAAGAAAATATATATATATATAACTTCCATAAATATCCCATAAATATAAATTTCATAAATTTTCTTTTAAACCACCTCAAACAAAGAACACAATACAACCTTTTTATTTAAAAAAACCTTTGGTTGAGTTTGAAATTTTATTGTCTCACATATATATACTTTCTTACAACTCTTTCTCTCACACCAAAAATGTGACACCTCAACTACTTCCTACACCAAATGCTTAAATGATAGAGATAGATATTACTTTTAATGAAAGTATAATGCACCAATTGTTTAAATGTTATTTTAGATCTTTCTTTCAATGAAACTATAATGCTTCACATTGACTAAATTTATAAGTGTTTATATAGGTAAGGAATACCACATTGATTAAATTTATAAATGTAAGGAATGCCACATTTTTATATAGAGAAAGAGCATGATTCATTAGCACAACGTATCACAACGTAAATCCTTAACATCCATTATAATTATGAGAAATTATAAACCATACATGGTCACTTCTTATATTTAATTCTTATATTTTTAAATATGGCACACTTCTTCTCATGAACCATACATTATCCCTTATTATATTTTTCGATATGATACACTATTTCCTATGTTGCACATTAGAAATCGAGTTTTCGATACATTCAGTGTATTTCGTGGCTTCGATGTCAATCAAAGCGTAAACACTTTTAAGGCTATCCATACTGTTGAGCTCTGTCATAACCCTAAATGGGCAAACGGTTCTTTATCTTTCACTTTTGTACATTGCAATGTTTTAGTGGAAACGTGTGCAAAAACGCTCCAATGGCTTGATTCAGTAACTCATTCATCCAGCAATGCAAGATTTTTGAAGAAGCAATATGGAACAGGGCACTTTAAAAGTATTCAGGGAGCGGCCAACGTGCGTATCATTTGCGAATCAGAAAGGCAACCACCAGGTCGAGTGTATTGGGCAGGTACTCTCCATATTTCTCAGCTGGTCTGTTTGCAATGCTGGAGAAAAATTCATTTACTAGATATTCATCGCATCCCAAGTGAGCTCCCACACATTCTCAAACAGAGCTCTGTAATGCTTTTCCACAGTTCTTCCAAACATTTCCTGTTCCCCTTCTCTAACGTTCAAAAATGGATGCAAATGAAACCCGCTTAGAACTCTTAAGTTCTCTATTTCAAACGATTTCTCCGTCTCGACCACGCTCTGCAACTCCACCGCACTTGGACCGTAGAAAGGCACGTTGAAAGAGTCCAGTTTGTCCTCATCAATCAAACCCTAATGTCCAAATCGATCTGTATCGAATATAATGAAAACCTAATTAGAGATATTATATTGAATTGTATCGTTTTACCTGGTTCACCAGGTCCTGAAATGCAGCTTCCAAGTGAAAAGCGCAAGCTCCTAACCCGCTTTGTTCCTTTATGTCCGCCGAATTACGACCCAAGAGAGCTATGAACATGCATCCTTCACGAATAATTTCTTCTGCTCTGGCTCCTAGGAATTCCGCGAAGTCATGTCTGAACTGTTCGAGATAAGCATTGCCCACCGCGTCGCTGGATATGTAGACATGCCCGCCGTTCCAAGCAGCAGAAATTCTGTCCTCAACGCTAGCAGGAACCTGAAAATCAAATGGATTAATATATAACAACTTCAGAAGTAGATTTCAGGCGAGGCAGTAAATGGATATAAGTAGCACTTGCTATTTCATTTACTTGCGAAAGTCAGTGCAGGATCAGGGAGGAATGGCAGAAATGAAGGGTTTGCCGGGGGGGGAAGTCGTCTGTGATGCGATTCCGACACAACTGCTGCGAAGTAAGATCTAGTGACGGGAGGCTTATCCTCATCAAGTGCTGCTGCTGCTTTTCCATCCCCCGCTGTCATTTCATCTGCTCGGTGTGGAGGCAACGTCCGGAACAATGTATTGAAATCCTTGGACGGAAGATCGACAAAATAAAACTGGAATTCTGGGACATCCATGGATTGCCGAAGGAAAGTTAGTTTGACAGCTCTAACGATGGTATCCGCTGCAAGAAGAGTGTTAATCCCCGTTGCACACCCGAAGTCTGCGATACGAAACACGCCAGCTACCTCCCCCGGCCTCATGGCAGATATATTAACGTTATGGGAGATGCCATTTTCTAGAAGGGATTTAAGAGCCAGAGCCATCTTTAACTGCATATCATTGCATTGGAGTATTAATAACTTGAATAATAATAAAGCTAGACATCAAATTTGGTGTATGAAATTTTCTTTTTTGGGGGACAAGTTTGTAGGAAAAGTGATCCTTTGCAAAGTGATTTAACAGTTAAAGTCTACAAAGATGTACATACACTATCCTCTGGATTTGAATTTGTGACCTTTGACTATCCCTCTGGATTTGAACATGTGACCTTTGAACCTGTAAACTCTTAAAAGGAAACACATGCTATTAACCATTAGGACCTCTCTAGATATCCAAACTAATATCTAACCATGGCATACCTGAACAGATGGAAAATGCTATGCATAACTTGAATCATCATTTCCACCTTTCATGCAGAGCACATTCTCTAGGGGTTTCACCATTTGAAATGAGAAAGAGACATACAGAGCCTTGAAGAATATTGTAGCAAGAACAAAATAGCATTAACAAAAATTGATCCTGGTTATGAATACAATAGAATTCAAAGTAACGAAAACTAATACAGTTCAAAGTATATGTAAAAATCTGATTGCTAAATCTAATTTTAACTCAGCAAACTGATATTCATCCTCTCGGAAATGTGAGACTGAATGCAAGGAGAGCAGGTTCAACCCTGAATATTTGTAGCATGGATCAGATGACGTTATCTCAACATTCCAACGTTATAATCTGTAAGAGGTGGAGATTCCTAGACCAAATTGCAATGGTCATTCAGAAAATGTGTCGTGCATGCCGAGTCCATCGGCGGTTCGATGGGAAGTTGGTAGCTTGGCGAACCTCATGCGCCCCGGAGATAAGTTTGCTGGTTGGATAACTATTGCCGAAGTGGCTCAACTTTAAAGCAATCTGTTCTGCTTTTCTAGTCACGAACACACCTAAGAACTAGAGGTTCCGACTCTCCGAGTATGGAGACGCTGTCAGTTGAAAGCTTGGATGGCGGAGACGGGATTCTCTTTTCCTCCATAATAGTAATTTGAAATCCAATTCACTTCAAATTCATAGATATGACTTACAATAATTTCAAGTTTGAAATACTTTATTAGGGTTTTGTGACGGAGATGTTGAATGCATTGGTGCCTAAACTCGACTTGGTGAAAGCATATGATCGAGTCAATTGGGACTTTTGGACTTCCTTGGACTGGTTTTGGCATTGGTGCTTACACTCACTTGGTGAAAGCATATGATCGGGTCAAAGTGGCACTTCCTTTGGATATGTTTGTTGAGATTGCAATAAGCCTTGAAGCAACTAATTGGGTCATGGGTTGTGTTAGATATGCAAACTTTGTTATACTAGTAAATGGTTTGGAAGCAACTAATTGGGTCATTGGTTGATGGTTGTCTTAGATATGCAAACTTTGTTATACTAGTAAATGGTTTCCTTACTAATCTCTTCCCATGTTTGTTGTAGAGGGTTGTAATAAGGATGTCATTTGTTTCTTTTTATTTTCCTCTTAATAGTTGAAGGGCTAAGAAAATTAGTTGAGAGGGAAAAGATAGATGGGAGACTTGAGGGTATCAAAATCTCAACAAATATTAGGATTACTCATCTACTTAGTATAGATGATTTATTATTATTTGGGATAGGGACTATTGGTGAATGGAAAATCTATAAGGAATTATGAATTTGTTTTATGATGCCTTAGGGATGGAAACCACTGACAAAAAATCGTGTTTTTTGTAGAATGGTGTTGACCATGATATCATATACCTCATTTTACAGTTTCTTCCTTATCAAAGGGAAGTTCTTGACTCATGAACGAAATACTTGGGATATTTCTTCAAACCAAATAATTATTTGGAAAAGGATTAGACATGTGTCTTTTGAAGAAAGTAGAAAATAATTGGAAATTGGTGCTATAAATGGCTCACTCTAGGAGGGAGATTAATACTGGTGAAGTATGTTCTGGAATAAATTCCATTATATTGTTATCATTGGCAAGATTCCCAAATATATCTTGGATAAAATCAAAAGAAGAGTTTTTAGTTTCTTGTGGACTGGAAATAAGCACAAAGAGGGTGTACATCTACAGGCGGTTTATAATCCGCTATTGCTTATCTCCTTTATCTCCTATGCTACTCCGTGCTCCGGATCACTCGCTAACCGTTGATCTTATCCCGAACACATATTTATCATCTGATCATGTCGTCTCGATCCCCAACATCATAACTAGGTCCCTTGACCACGTGCCTACACCAGATGTCAACCTTGACAGGTATGCGAAATTCAAACCCGTAGATTTGACGCTAATTGAATTTATTTACCTGTCATAATTACTAGTACCATTTAGCTGAGTTCTGAGTTGGTAACTTGGTGGTTACATTGGTTTTATAAAATGATTCAGGAGTCATGTTCATTAAATCAGACACGTTATGTGGAAGGATGATACCTCAAGTACACATTCTTTGAACTCTCTCAAAGAAATGAGCAGGTTAACTCATTTATTATCACCCTTGGTTTCCGAGTGCTCACACGGGTCAAATTCCATGAATCCACTTCACAACATGCGAATCCATTTCTCTCAATCTTTGAAAATGGGAACATCCTGGTTTTGTTACTTCATTTGGGGAATCGAGAAGGAGCATACTCATTTCCAATCCTAAAAGTATTTGAACAATGAAGCGAAGCAGGATATGGTCGACTTCAAGAGTAATCCTTTTAATATATTTAGGCATTGTAATTTTTAAATATATTTTAATATTGTAATTTTTTAAATATAATTCAATAGATTAATATTATTGGTCGGTATAATAGTCTGGGTATGCTCCCTATACAAAAGCCCGTCCGACTAGCAACACATTTGAGTATGGGAAAAAAAGGATTCAATAGGATTTTGAGCTTTTAGCAGCATCAAAAGGCTCAGTTCAATTGCCACAAGGATACAGTACAAGAAGGGAGGGTGAATGGGCTTCATTTGCAACCCTTCGCTTTAGCCATGCAATGATTCTTTCAGCTTTTTTCCAAGTATTTTTGTATAGAGTTAAGTTTTTTTTTTAAATATTTTTTACTATTTTAAAATGTTTAAAAATGTATTTTATTTCATTGTTTTTAAGTAAACATCAATTTAAGGTAGAATTAGGGTAATTAGTATCTTGGCCTATTTTATTCAGCAGAAGGATAAATAAACCATAGATTTTTTAGGGTTGCTTGCCTTAGATAAAATGAGAAATGGATATATTTATTTTCTATTTTTGGATGACTGCAGGAATATAGGTCTCTCCCTTCCTGTTCGATTGGGAAGATCTGTAGCTTTCTATTTCCAAATACCTAAGCCAGATCACTTGAGTTTACTAGTTGCGATATTGACTTTTAATATGACATTTAAAAAAATTTACTTAACAAAAATTTATACTCTATGTAAAATATTGACACTCTATAAATATGTAATAACATAAAGTGACAGGCAATGAAAATACCAAACCGTCAACAAATTTCCATTAGACAAGAAAGGGGAATTTGAAATTCCAGGCATGGCTAAGAGGAATCTCTAACCTTAATCACATACACCTCAATATTTTTCCAATTCCTTTAAAATGTGTCCAACTTATCATTTAACGTAACATTTCTACAAAATGAAAAATATGAAACCCCTTAACTTAACATTTCTACAAAATGAAACCCTTCCATAACAATAAACTCAGTGAATAACAAGGTACTAAAGCTACCTGGTAAGTGGCGAAGCTTACAGTTTACCTTTGGAACGTAACCTGGAGCAGAAATTCACGTGTTGTCCTCATATCCACCTTTCCTCTTGCACCATGAAAAAAGATCCTTTTTAGCTTAGTCGATGACCCTTTATATTAAGTTTCAAAAGACCGGTTTCAGAGGCTCCAGATAGTGGTTTTTTGCTTACCACTTTTCCCAGGGGACTTCATTACATTGTGCCACGTCAAGAGTGGTTTATAATCCACTATCTCTTCATCCATTTATTTCCCATGCTAATCCATGCTCCAGATCACCTGCCCGTCATCGATCTAATTTTGATAAGATCTCCACCATTCGTCTTCTTTCGCGCGCTCCTTGACATCACATATGGGTCCCATGATCACCTGCATACCCCACACGTACTATCTTCTAGTGCTTTTAGTTGTTTCCCTTGGTCACATTACAATATTTTATTATAGCTCCTCGCGCTAAGAGAAACGTTCCCAATTCCTTTAAAATGTGTCCAACTTATCCTTTAACTTAAGATTTCTACAAAATGAAAAATATGGTGTAACAATAATGATAGAATAACACTCACAATTTCAAAATGAAAGGTATGCATTTTCATCACTTGATTTTAATTTATGCAAATTCAGATGGTTTGATGATGATAATGTGATTTTGCACAATTTGATGTATCACTTAGTCAATATTGAAGAAATTTTTTATTTACCAATGCACTTGACAAAAATACCTAAATACAATGATTGCATAGCTTGTGTTGTAGCTTGAAACAAAGGAAAAATGAATGAGATGGAGTCCAAAAGCATGTGCAGGTTTCAGATATAAAATTTAGATGAAAACATCATCCTGTTCAATTAGTCTCTTTGGTCACACCCGTCACCCTAAGTAGCCAGAGTTAAGATTTAAATGTTTTGAACTCAATAATCACAACACTTGCTCTAACTGTTGCATTTTCAATAAAAACTCAATTATAAATATAACAAATATACTTTCTAGGGTCTTTAGTCTTTGGTCCTTCATTACTAAGAAAATGAAGAATCTGCAATAGAAATACCTTATCAATAATATCCATACAAGTATCTAATACAATAATTCAAGCGGGTCCATAAATAGAAATATTTGATGCTTTTTATACTGAATTATATTTGACGTGTACAAAACATAGCCATAAATGGACTGCAATTTCAATATTTCTCTTCATGATATTTCTCTAAATTCATTTACATATCTGAAGGTCAAAATTTTCACTCTTCTTACCAGTTCAACATAGTTGTCATGCCAATATGGTCTAATGATATACTGAGATTAGGGAGCATAAAAGAACACTAACTCTGTTATTAGTTGGAGGAATAGGATGATACAATATATCAATGAAAATAAATGAATAAAATTGATGACCCAATACTAATAATTTATGCAGTAAATAGAGCCTACATCTATAGAAAGATAAGTAAATTCGCAATATTCAATGAATTCACAAAAATATGACAAGCCACTTTCTTTTTCCTCTGAGATATCTCGTATGAGAATAAGAATAGAGCCCACAATAGCTTTCGTATATCCAAATTCCCCTTCTTCTCTAAGTATATTACTTAGAAGTTTCATTCTAGAAAATCATTAGGAAAACAACAAAGTTATCAACTCTCCTCCAAAGGAAAGAGAGCAAAGATGACACATTTAAATAGAATAACAAAAAATATGCCAATTAATCAATGTTCGATACTTTTGTGGGAACATTAAACACAGAGATAGAATTGCTTCCACAACAACAATATTGAACTCATATTCTATATTTGACATAAAAATTGCTATTTTCTTCATCAAAGGATCCACACTCAACTCATTTCTTGTTTTTAGCAATGTAGTAATATCCAAAGTGGTTATGCTCTGATTTTGATCTGAAATGAGGCTCTACATTATATTACTATTG
The DNA here is from genome assembly GCA_001517045.1 of Pseudotsuga menziesii. Classification (NCBI taxonomy): domain Eukaryota; kingdom Viridiplantae; phylum Streptophyta; class Pinopsida; order Pinales; family Pinaceae; genus Pseudotsuga; species Pseudotsuga menziesii. Next base: position 102,015 of record LPNX010179359.1, on the reverse strand, counting down.
TTTACCTACTATTCAAACTCAAATGTATTGAAAATGAGATACATCCAACCTCACTGGTGTCATGGATAAAAAAGGCATTGAGGTAAAGGTGAACGAACTGATCCTCCCGTTAAACTGGTCACAAGTTTGTTCATTACTTGCATTATTCAAAAACACTCATTTCAATAGTTCTACCACTAGAATAACATATATATGAAGCCCGCTCAAACAAAATTTAAACATTTACAACACAGATTTTGGGAAACAAATCAATTCTTAATTCTCATACATTGAATAAGATGTACAGAAATAACATGAACAACATGAAGCATGAAGCATCATGTATAGTCAAGAAGGTGCACTCAATTAGTCTTTACAGTTTGAAGTGGCATGCAAACCATTTAGCATAGTAGGAAGTGACCTTTTTTGCACAAAGTTCTGCAATCTACAAAAACAAAATCCTTCTACAATTTTCACATAAACATTGGTGTAGTTGTTACCGATTTATAGGCACAAAACTTAGTATTACTAGGAAGCCTCAACTTGGCAGTAAAACCAAGAGGTATGGATAAACTGAAATTCATTTGTACTACTTAACCTAAACTTATAGTAATGGATCTGATAGTTCTGGTTGAGTTAAGAAAAATACATAGAAAACATATGTTGTTTCAAATGGATCCAAATGTCAAATCAAATATGTTGTTTCATGAAGAAAAATACATACAAAACATTTAGAAAACAATTTCAAGAAACACACATTAAGTGATATTCAATTTAAGTATTGAACTAGCAAAAGAAAGTACATGAAAACTCTAACATGGGAATGGATTCCAAAATTTAACATAGAAAAACATGTTTCATCCTTTTAAAAGTAATATTAAATATAATTGTTGAACTAGCCAAAGCTAAAAACTTTAATATGAGCATGGCCACCAAAATTTGAACAAAAAAAGGAAGATCCATCTAGTTTACGATCCAATCATACAAGTTCCCATTTTTAAGTTAATGTACAAAAGTTCAAAAACCCTCAAGAACCATGCTTCAAGAAAGCATAAAGAAATATTTGATGATCGATAACTTCACATTGAGTTATCCCAACCATTCACCATCTGAACCATTCACTGCACTTGAATCCAACGAGTATAAAATGAGTATGAAATTAATACAAACAAATCAGCGATAATACAAAAAAAATACTTTATAAATAAGCTATAAGATAGCAGTAGAAAAGATAAGAGAAATTAGAATGTTTTGAAAACCTCACCCTATTTAAATTTTTAATGAAATCCTCATAAATTTTGTGGTCACTTTCTTCTAACATGTATGTGTCATTCTTGATATTGTATGATAGGTTTTTCATTGCTATAACAGATTCAAGTTGTATGAATAAATGATCTGTTGAATCATACCTGTACATTCGTTTCCCATTTATTCTATTGTACCAAAAAGATTGAAGCTCAGCAACTTCAGGCCTATCAAATAGATCAATGTCATTATGGTAATCAAACACCTTATTACCATCCTTATTTATTATTCTTTGAACTCTTCCAATGTACCAAGTCCCTCAAGAAACGTTGTGCTTTGTACTTTGAGATACACCTTTTCTTCTAGTACGTTAAGCTACAACTATAGACTTGCTCTCAAACAACAATACATAATCTGATCCAATTCCAAAACCAATTGCAACACCCTTTTTGGGGGCCCTCTCATCTCGCCTGAAGTATACACCATTCCTCACTTTAGTCAATATATCTTCTGATAATGTCAAATCTCCATTCAATTGACTAACCAAACAAAATTTTTACATGTCATTTCCATCAAGCTCCACCATTGGTTTGTTATTTATGTTTACATTTTAATCAACGAAATCTAAAATTCCATCCAACTCGTTCCTCCACTCACTTTCTATCATTTGCAATTCACTATAATTGAGTACCATAAAATACAAAGATTGGAATATGGATGTGAAATGAGATGGTGGAGAATTATCAACTACTTCATCCACAACTTCGAATGTTGGATAATTGTGATCCTCTATCCATGGTTTAACCTACCAAGAATCTTTTGTGTGTCTCTCTGGTTGCATGCCAAGACCTAGTAAAATTCCAAGTGCATCCTCCAATCCTATATTTAGAACTTCTATAATTTTATTATCAGTGGATATTGAATCATATTGTTACAAGACATCACCTTCCTCTATTGTTTGTTGATGCAATTTATTCCATATACTCATTTGTTTCTTATGATATTTATTGAAACGAAGCCCTTGGGGATTCAATTCTTCTTCAGAAACTGTATTAAGGGTTCCAAGAGCATGAAGTAATTCAGTGAAATCATATTCCCTCTCTACTCGAACCATTCCAACGACTTTGCTAACGAATTTCTCACATCCATTTGACCCAGTCAGGTGCAATGCACATGGAAAGTTAGAGTATTGATCATGAAATAATATCATCAACAAAACCACAAAGTGGCAAGAAATTTTCACATCTTGAGATGCATCTCTGCTAATCAAATTAATGTTGACATTAGTATTTGCTTGTTCTCTGACCCAACATAGCCATAACATGAATAAATGATGGAATCTTTAAGAATTTCACACTCTTTCCCAAAGAGTCAAACTAGGAGTAAAAAAAAATCAATATAGTCAACAACAATTGCTAGATAGGTATATGTACCCAATGTCCTATCTATCTTGCCACTTGTACTTCTCATTTCCTTCAAGCACTTCTGGACATGCCTTGAAGCAATGTGTTGTGCTAAACCCCAATTTTGGCGATCAATCCTCTCTATATCCTCAATTTTAAGCTTGTGGTCATTCACTTTAAAAGTGTTATAAGCCATTCTGACATGGTCAAAGCTAATCAACTCTTCTCCAACAATCAAATCTCGTCGACCACTAAACAAAGGATTCACTAGCGTTTTTCCATTGTGTATGTAATCCTGGTCATGAAGTCCTGTTACTTTAAATCCATCATACAGCCTAGTTAGCCTCCACCCTTACCATAGAATTTAATATCTGATTCCTACCGTTGACTAATATTCCTTCAACATAAGCATTCTTCTCCTACTATCCCCATCTGAGGAATGACCAATAATAGGTCCTAAAAAATGTTCCACATGTTTCTTCTATAGGTATTCTATTTTTTTCCATTGTCGATGGACAAAATTTGCATCAAACTTGTTGCATGTTGGATGAACAACCACAACCAAATGAGGAATATTCTCATGTAAAGGGTTTGGAATAATAACACATGCATAATGGCCAATCACACAATTCTTGAAGGAATCTGTCATAATCTCATAACCTACAATGTACCCTCACCAACTGTCACCAAGAAATGTGATTGGCACTTATGTTCTTCTTTCTTACCACAAAAACCCACAAATGTATCACTTTTTGCTACCCACCTAATATATTTTTTCACAATAGTTTCATCTTCAGCAAGGCATACAAGAATTGGGCCCTCTATACCATGTTTGGCTTTATAGGAAGCATAAAAAATTTTGATTTCCTAAAAAATTTACTCCTCCCCTGGGATATATGTCAATTATTTTCTAACTTTCCTTAAAGTCATAGATATCGAAGGGACATCCAAATTCAAGCTAATAAAGTTATGTAATATAGGACCTCTCCATAACACAATCATATCATAAATGTATTTAGTGGATGCACTATACCTTCTCCCTAACTTTGAACGAACTAGGTTGTGAAATATATCTTGAACAAATTCCCAAACTGGATCTTTATCTTGTAATTTTCCTTGCTTATGAGCCTCACACACATCCTTGCAAAACCTGAACACATCCTTCCTTCCTACAGATTCAAACAAATTTTCCCTTAGAGACCTCGTTCTAACAAACATTGTAGCAACGTTTGTCCTCTCTCTCCAAAGAGATCGCATTATTAATCTATGTGTAGCATTTGCGTCTCTTGCAACAATTTTGAGTTCAGTTTGAGTCAAATGGTCCAACCTTCTCCCTTTCCCTATATCTCTCCCATGTCTTCTGATGTTGCTCCTTGATTAGCGATATAAACGCATTTGAATGTCATCAAAATTAAGTATCAACTTACGAAAATTACATGTCAATATATCAAAAGGGATTCATGTTTCAAAAATTGTCTTGCAATGAATATGTTTGTATGTACCGTTAATACGACATTAAGTACCATAATAGCATAGTGTTCTCCTGGTATCTTTCTCTATGGCCCACAATTTTCCACCACATTTGTCATCCATTAGAATCTTTGTGTCCAATTTCTCCCCTCTTCTATAAAGATATGGATCCCAATAACCCCAACATAGTATTATTGGGGGAGGCAATTGTCCTAGAATAATATGTAAAAACAAATTGGAAAATGATTGACTAACTGCTACTAACAAGTAATAACAAATAAAGTAATCTGCAAATTCAAATTCAAATTCAAATAAAACTTGGGTAATTAAAACACTTTAACTAGAAGTCTATGAACTTGTAGAAACCCCATGCAATGGTGATGGTAGTGATGGGATCAAGAACTTAGTCAAACTTTGTTGGGAGTTATCATCGGTAGGATTCTTCAGTCTCCCAACTGCTCCACTCCTAAAAACAACTGTATCATGTGAAGCCTCATCTGTAGTAGTAGTGTGCTTCTTTGATTTCATCTGTTCATTTAGAGAGCTGACAATATTACCACTTTTAGGCACCAAAGAGAACCATGTATTGCATCGTGTACATTTAAATCTTACTTTTTTCTTGTCCTCATAGTTTGCAAGTGTTGCTTCCACCACCTTGAACAAATTAAGCTCTTGTGTTTGGTTGAAATCATGTAGAATTTTGATTGCTTGATCAATCTCAAGTTGATCTCTAGCCATTGGTGTTTTCTTTTCTCTATTACATGTAGGAATTTCATTAATTCCTAACATTGAAATGTGACGTTGATGGGACCCTGTTTTCATATGATTTATTTGAAGTTATGAACTGTTCGCGCTGCCAAGGATAATTCCCCCATTCCATAATAAATGCCACAAATTTCTCAATAGATATTTATATTAGGTTTTCCATTTTCTGAATATACCTTGAGTATTAGCTTCTCCTTGACAAACTCTTCCATTAAACTCTTCACCTTATGTTCCCAAGATGCCAATACATTAGGATCAACCGCTACATCTTGTTCCACTGACTAAGACACATGATCAACTCTTGGTTGTTTATGCATAGGTTCCTCTAGATTCCCTTCAATGTTTTCAGATATTAGTGTTCCTTCCATTACCTATGATTGCAATGTTTCGACAACCAATGTTCCTACTTTCCTCTTAATTCTTACATTTGTTGTTGCAAGTTTCATTTTTTGCTCGTGCTTTGTATTTAAAGGAATTCAAATTGGGCCAGTAAAATCAAAAGGATATTCAATGATTTTATCGTCCACAATTTCACAATGGATATCATCATATGTACAACCTTTTCGACACTAGACTGTGCCAATGGCACAATTCTCTTCACCAATAAAAATTGCGAAGTCCACAACAGCACTTGGATCCATCTACATTTCCATCCATGTGTACCTTTTAGTTGGTTAAGAAATGAATAGAATTATAAGTACTATTTTTTCAAAAAAATGGATATAATATGGCTGCAAAATGAGGTGAGTGCATCCATAAATAAATGAAAAGAAAATTCAAATTTACACATGCATATTAGTTCATTAATAAAAAAAGAGCTAGAAACAAAGGCATGCACTTTCAATTCAAATCTCCAAGAAGGATGAAGAAATCTTACTATCGGGATGAAACACCTTGAAACAACATGTATTATAAGTGGCTTATTCAAATAACCCTCCCCAAACTGAAGAGTCAACTTCAACGTACCTACAGAAGATCAAAAGGTGATCAAAACAAGAGATGAAAAAATATAGAAACTCTATCCAAACCAAATATTTTACTCCATATAATTAACAAATCTCCAACTCACTACACAACACATCATCCACAAATCAAAGATACATATGTTTTGTTTTCATTTGCTTCAAAAAAATTTATTTTTTCATAGAAGTAGATAAAAAAATACTATGGACTATACTATGGACAATTTTGCTCCATGTGGGGTTTCCTTTTACGTTACTTGTATGGACTTATGTCCTTATTTTTGTGCCTTAAAAATAAAAGAAAAATAAACTAAGAAAACACAAAAAAAGTGAAAAAGGAACTACATGTCTAGATATTTTGAAGTCTCAATAAACATTCATTAAAGTGAAGCCGATAATGCTAGTATTCACTTTCAAGTTTCCAATAAAATAGTTTCAATGACAAGCAATGTTTGTGATTCAAAGAAACCTGAGATCATACTAAGTACACTAAGAAGTGATTATGGGGCAACATTTCTTCACCTAATTTACAAATGCATATCTACTTGTGTACTAGGATTAATGGACAAATCTGAAGGTGAGGCTTGAAAACACCCTTATGGAATGATTAAAGGACAACCTTGAGGCATGCATTTCAACGACAGAATTAGAGTTGTTGTGTGATCATTTTAGAGAAGAGATATTCAGCCTATTGATATTGCATATTTAAAAGGATTAATGCATAAATTCATGCAGTAATTCCTAATCTTGGCACTAAGGTCAAGAGAAATGTTAGCACACTTTTCAAGGCAGTTGGGGACCTTATTGAGGACAGACTTCAAGCTTGTTTTATAACTGAGTTGGAACTACTTAAGAACCATTGAAAACTAATTTATGGAACAGAATTAACGAACTACTTGAAGCATTGATTTGGGGTAGAGTTATTTGCAAATTTGAAGAGTATTTTGGAAATGTAAAAGGTGTTCTTTCTCTTGCAAAGTTTTTGGTTAAGGGGTGTTTTTAAAGGCATGATGATGCCATGGTGAGGTTGCATAAAGTTTGAACTAGTTATGGTGAAGTTGCATGAGGCTTGAAAAAGGTATAGAAAAAGAACATTGGGATTGACTCGAGATGTATAACAATTATTTAGCGAAGTTATTAGAGACATTAAGAAGGTTTCATGTATAAGAAACAACTCATGACATATCATATTCATTATTTTAGATCACTGTGACAAGTGTATACCTTATAAACATAAAGAATGATTTACTAACTCACTATGAAGCAAAAAGGGGATTTCATCTCTTCATATAGATAACGTCTTGATATTATATATCAGTATGCACTATAATTTTTATCTAGATGCTTTTGCAATCAAAATAGAAAACCGTTGAAATCCCTAAACTAACAACCACATGAGTCTATTGGAAAGCAAGATAAACAAACTTTGAATGTAATCTTAGATGGATATTTATGTTCTTTTTTCTTTGCATTTGAAGAGTGGAAACAACTAATGATAAACACTATTACCTTTCTGTTCATTCCAGCAACATGGATAATTTTCAGCTAGGACAGAGATTCCTCCAAGTCTAATATCTACAAAAATGAAAGTGATGAAATAACATCAGTATCTAGTGATATATAGTATGGATGATGCTGACTTACAAGCATAGAATTATTAGATAAAATGAAAGGCATGTTTCTAAAATGTAAAATGCATATGATAAGAATAGTGTGACATTAGAATTCAATGACTGTAGGACACATAATCTAAACCCTTAAATCCCTAAACACACTTGACGAATGAGCCAAACTCCTTTGCTATTCCCTATTCTAAGGGGTTATCAACGAGCATTTTTACTATTGCTTTCACTCAATCAACTGCCTCTATCTTTACGGGTGATGCTCTTCCCACCCTTTCCCCTACCTTTTCTCTCGGTGGTTCTTTTGGGTAAACATAAGATCACCTGCACTCGCTTCTTTGGCTAGGATTTGAAACTATGACTTTGATGTTGCGGGATGGGATGATGGCCATTATGCGACCTTTGTGTTTGTTACTGATAATTTTTCCACTCCTCACCCTTATTTCTTTGCTTCATCCAGGAGAAACTCCAACTTTATAACTGCATCATATAGACCTATAAATGGAGGACCTTAACTATATATTGAGGACTCAACTGCAAAAAATGACCAAGTTCCCACTTATTACATGGAATAAGAAGATCTCTCATTCACATACCAGCAGATGGAGTAACTATAGTTTGGTTTGATGGTCGTTCACTTCCTTGCTTTACTGTGTATGGGAAACAGAGGCTTTCTCTAGGGAAGTAGTGTAGATTTTCTCCTTCCCTCCAATATGGGTTGTACCTCCTTTCTTCCTGTGGCACTTCCATGAATCCAATAGTCTAAAGAAAGGTAATACAAATGAATCCTCTCAGTATACACCAAGTGAGTTTCCCTAACTTAACACCCTAAGCTTGCATTCACTATATCTACTTTTATGACATATGGATCTGTTGTTGGTGTTGGATCAACAAAAAGAGAGATAGGGTAAGGTTTGGTTCAATATTTCCCACGCATTTAATCGATTCTAGATTCATATCTGACCCTTTGCAACTAGATGTCACTCATGACTCAAAACCCCAATGATCCCCATCCCCTCTATGACTACCGTCGACCTCTGTCAAAACCACAATGATCCCCCCCACTTCTTTTTTCGTGTTTCTTCTCCACTCATTTTTTCGCATTTCTTCTCCAATCCTTTGGATAATAAAACCCCCTAAATATTGCTTTTTTTTAACATATAAAATAAACCCCTCTTCCCTAAATATGACCCCAATATAATGTGTCATTTTTGGATAATTATTAAGCCCCCAATATGAATGGATGTGATATCATATTAGTCCATCAGTGAATCCCTCATGGGATTTTTAATGAACCTAAATCAGAATTCAATCTCACTAACCCTATTACACAAATTTTCAAACAACTAGCTAACAGGAAGGATATTTGCAAGCTGAGTGAGGGAATAAGTTGGGGTTTAGGTTAGATCAGTAAGGAACAAAAGAATATTATTTTTTCATGTTCCTAATCACATGGATTTTGGGCCCTTTTAGGTTTTGAAAATCAACTTGGCTGAATTCTACTACTAGGACTCTGGGAGTCCCAACCTGTGCCAACTAAAATCTTTACAAAATAGTCTTCGAGCAACCAGTGGGTATGAGAGGGGTTAAGGAGAATTATATAACTATTTTGTGGATATATATATCATTAATTTCAGTTTTTTACCAAAAAAAAACAATATAGAATTATTTAAAGGTCGCATAAGCAAAATTAGCTCTTAGGACAACTCACTAGTTTCATCTCCTGGCTTTTCCAAAGAGGTTAAGGAGGATACGAATTACTTGTTTCAGACATTGGATAATTATGTAAACATGTTAAGAACATATTATAACTATAACAGTTGAATTTAGAGACTCATAGGTAGAATTATGCATCATACAGTAAAACTAGTCAATTCTAGGTGCAAATCTAGACAAGGTTGAGTAAAACCATGTAAAACTCATCCATAGAGATTCAGATTGTTATGAAAATTTCATAGAATATTTATAACCTCAAATAAAAGCCATGGAAGTCTAAATAACTCTCAATAATGTCTTATATATCAGTCTTTTAACAATATACATTAATACTAGCATTGAGGAGCTACAATCAATGAAGGACTTGGAGATTCGAACCCTCATATGTATTCAAGAAGTGGAAAATACAGGATATGATAGATAAAAATAGAATACTGTAATTAATTTATTAAATCCACTAATTCCCACTCATAACTCCAACTGCATTGCTCATACAAGAAAATAAGATCAACTAGTCTTCATGATTCGAATGGGAGACTCATCAAATCTACAAGGGAATTCGAATAGACTTGAGGATGAATTCAGGACCTTAAAATAAACTCAATTAATGGCTGCACCAGCTTCATTAACAAATATATAACAATAATTCTAAGGGGAACATCACCCAAAGCTTAGTTTGGGTGCATCCCTCAACCATTGAGTAGAAGAGCTCTCAAGACAAAATTCAAATGACCAAAAATTCTTTCCTTATGTGCCCTCGTGGCCTCTTTTAGCATTTCCATATCATATTTAATTTAATACAAATTAAATATTACAAAGTATTAATTATCCTCTTTAATTTAATTCAACTAAAAACAACTATATCCCACATTTATTCCTAGTTACTTAATTTAATTTCCTAGAGTACTTGGCTAATATTATCCCCCTTATTAATTAATTAACTTATTCACACTAGGATCCATGGCATTTGATGGGTCATTGGTTTCTCCATGGTGTTGAAAAAATGGGGACATTACAGTCCTCCCCTCCCAAAATTGCTTGTCCTCAATCAATTGAAAATAAAATATGAGAAATCCTTTGTACACTTTTTCCCACAGACATTTGCAAGCTGTAATGAACCTAAATCAGATTTTAGGATCACTTACTCTCTTACACAAATTTTCAAAAACAAACTAGCTAGCAAGTAGGAAATTTTGCAAGTTGTTGCATACACTATTAGGAATTTACCTCCTTATTATATGACCTCCTTGATAGGCTTGCATCCAACATTATTCACCATCAACTCATGAATGCTCAGATTATGAGTCAATCCATGCAAGTTGAGTTTCCCAAAACATGAATTGTATTTGACCTGGGACTGAAAAATGACCAAAAATTCTGAATGCAATTTGAAATAGGAATGATTATGAATGTGTAAACTTTTATTCTCATAAGAAATCTGATTTTGGGTTGACCATAAGGTTTCCTTTAACATTCAGTCCCGAACACAACTTTCATGTACCCATAGATTGGAAAGAAACATTGAACACAATATTTCATACCCGTTCCTTACCCAATAATGGTCCTTTGGACCATTGAAAGGTGCTGCACCACTTTTCTTACTTCAAGGCATCCAATGATTTACATGAAATCCACTCTTGTTTCCATACCATGAGCCCTTTATGAGTCAAGATTGACCTTGAACCAGTGTAGTCAATTCCAATTTCAAACTTGCTCTTTCTTAAGAAATGTTGGCTCTTAGTCAAAACTTGTTCCTTATTCACCTCCATGGATTTGATTGATAAAGTTATTTGACATGGATTCAAATTCTTGGCATATCTTATAACCACTATCAACATTTCTATGCTTTCCTTGGGAACATCCTCTTTAAGCATGCATGGGGAAGTGAACCCTTGTGGTATACTCTTGTAGATTCCTTTCTCTACTTGGGAATACACACGTGTTATGAAATAAAAGGACTCTCTACATGATACATCTATATTACCATGCTCAATTATAGTATCAAAATTCAAAATATTTATCCTTCCAATTTTATACTGAAACAAACTCATATGCAATGATTTCTATACCCAAGTGCATGACATAGATTCCAACCTAAGAGATTTCTTCTGCATCATCCTACCATGAACAAAAATGTATTTAAATGGAACTGACATAATCTTACCTGATTTCATGATTTATTATCTACTCATGTTAGAAGGCGAAGTCATATGTGCATCAATCAATTCAATGCTCATATATAAAAGTTCCAAGAAGGCACAACGAACACCATAAAATGCTTCTTACATAACTTGTTCTTCCAAATGAACATGTTGATGATGAAGAGGGCGGAAATGAATTTTGGGGAGGTACTCAACCTTATGCATCTCATTATTCTTGATAGGTGTCTCGGTTTCCCATATTTATATGTGCCATTCCTAAGTAGAATAGTTGAGACCAAGAATGATTCCTCGGCCCCAATTGAATCTCAAAATGGGGAAATGTCTCCTACTCCCCTCTCTACACTGCCTAATGTCAAAGGAAAGAGTCTTGGGAAGAATATTAATCCTCCAAAAAATAAAAACAGTGATTCCATCCATCAATTACTTTTCCCACATAAGAAGTTGATCCATCGTTCCACATCGATAGAATCCTCCAAGTGAAGGGTGGTTTTCCCTCTCGGATCCCACTAATCATTCTGCGTACTCTCATAATTTAATTCCATCAATAAAAAACTGTCATTGGATGGAATTCCTAGATCCCATTTATTTTTCATCAATCCATCCAACCTTCTTATAATTGGACTTGAAGGTGTTGGGATCTCACCTTGTGTCAGTTTTCTTCTTGCATGCACAGATGTCTTTAACCTACCATGAATCCAAGTTGGGCATTTCTTACTAAGTGATTCAAAATATTCCATGTAGTGGTACACCCAATCCATGGAGGCATAATGATAGGAGATATATGATGGATGCATAATATTTTTTTGTTGTTGCTCACATGTCAAGGAAATGTGAGGTAGAATAAAAACTTCATTTCATAAACAATGAAAAAATTTATCTCCCAAAGTATTCCTTTCAATGATGCCTCTATCCACCCATTCAATGGACGAATGATCATTTTTGTTTTCTCTTCCACAAGGGATATGATTAGCCACATCTTTCGAAGTGAAAAATCCCTTCCACATAGGAAGCTCATGGGGTCTTTCTTCCAAAGCATGCCTAAAGAAAAATTCTTTACAGTTGCAAGAAAGACTTATGCATCTTTGGGTCTCAATCCCAACTATGTACTCACATATCCAATCCATGGAAAAATAAGTGTATTTTCTTGCATATATGAATGGTATGTCCTTTTGAATGTACTTCTACAATGAGACAAGTGTTTGGCCAATATATTCTATGAAATATTATTTCACCAACACGTGTAATTCTGAACTTTTCTCATGTTCATCCTCCACATGAGATTCCTCCATCATACCCAAAACATTTCCTTCCGTTCAATATGAAAGGTGTGGTAGATCCAACTCCTTCTGAGGTTGACAGGTCTGCAACTTTGACTCTTGAAGATCTCGTTGAGTGCTTTCCAAAAAACCATATGCAACCTCCAATTCACTACCAAGCCTTTATCCTGCATCTTCCTCCTTTCTAAGTGCATGATGGTAAATATTAGTCATTTCAAGAAGCTGATTTCGATCTGATAGTAGGTTCATGTATATTTCCTTCATCTTTTCTATTGCTTCCTTAAGAGTTTTCAAATTCCCCAAGAAAACTTCTCCTTCCAACTCTCATCTCGAAACTCTCCATAAACATCTTGATACCAAAGCATTGGCATCAACAAAAATATCCTTGGTTGCTATGATATTTTCTTCACTCTCTTTTAGTGATCCACCCAAATGGTGTGGCTTACAAAGAGGATTTTTCATAATATAGTCTTCTTCCAAGGGCTAAAACCTTTGGATCTCCTCTTCATCCTTCCCATCTAGATGATTCGGACAAGAAGACCCTTCTTCTTCTTCAAAATGAATGCTTTCATTAGAGGCGTTTCCTAGTTATTCCTATGGAAGATTTCCACTCTTCTCCTTTGGAGGATGGTTTAACATTGACTCTTGCTTCTCCCAACAAATTGATGAAACTTCCCTCTCTTGATGGGTTCTCATATCACAACTTTTCGAAGCTCTGTTTGAAGAAAAAACAACAACCTCATAATGCTTGAAGATGTAGATGGCTTTGATGAATGTTCAGCTTTGGTTCCTTCTTCTTCTTCTTCTTCTTTACTAAGAGAGGTGGAACAACTTGGTTCCTCTATGGTTGGTTTGTTTCTATTGAAATAATTCTCATCACAATTCTTGGTTCAGAATCCATACTTGCAATAAATATATTCTTTGAAATAAATGTTTGCACAAATATCCTTACCCAAATCTAGATACTCCTAGAAGCAGCGAGGCATGTTTTCACATGCCTCTATCACCTTTGTTGAGTATTTCTTAACCATTGAAGGTTTAGCCTCGATTTTGTATATGTATGTTGGGCTATAGAATTCATCTTCCTCATCTCTTGGTATGCAACCATCAACATATAGGATTTCTTCTTCTTCATACTGTATGCAATACTCTCCATACTGCTCATGATAGTCATCATCATATTGCTTAAGGGAATCATAATCAGAGTAGGACATGGATGCAATTTTATTCAAGTTGAGAGAGTACTTTCCATAGGAGTGGAGAAAAGCGCTCTAATTCCACTGTAATGAACATAAATCATAATTAAGGCTCACTAACTCTATTATACAATTTCTCAAACAACTAGCTGATAGGAAGGGTATTTGCAAGCTGAGTGAGGGCCGAATAAACTTGGGTTTATATAAGATTAGTAAGGAAAGGAAGGATACTAATTGTTTAGGTTACTAATAACATGGATGTTGGGCCATTTTATGTATCAAACATCAGCCCGACTAAATTCTACTACCAGTCTTCTTGGAGTCCCAACCTATGCCAACTAAAACCTTTATACAATAGTCTTAGAGAAACCAGTGGCTATGAGAGGGATTAAGGATACTTATATAAATTTTTTATGGGTGTATTTATCATTAATTGTATTCTTTTATAGAACAAAAACAATATATAATTATTCTAAAGGTCGCATAAGCAAAACTAACTCTTAGGAAAGCTTACTAGTTCCATCTTCTCGATTCTCCAAAGAGATGAAGGAGGCCATGAATTATCTGTTTCAGACATTGGATGCTTAGATAAACATGTTAAGAAAATATTATAACAATAATGACTGAATTTAGAGACTCAGTGGTCGAATTATGTATCATACAATAAAACTAGTCAATTTTAGATGCAAATCTAAACAAGGTTGAGTAAAACAATGTAAAACTCAGTCACAAAGATTCAGATTGATATGAATATTGTAGAACATATTTCTAACATCAAATAACATCCATGGAAGTAGAAATAACTCTCAATAATGTCTTATAGAGAATTCTCTTAACAATATACATTAATAGTAACATTAAGGAGCTACAATCAATGAAGGACTTGGAGAATCAAACCCTCGTATGTCTTCAAGAACCAAAAAATTCAGGATATTATAGATACACCTGAAATACAATCATTAATGTCTGAAATCCATTGATTCCCACTCATAAATCCAACTCCATTTCTCATACAAAAAAAGAAGCTCAACTAGTCTTCAAGATTCAGATGGGAGACTCTCCAGATATGCAAGGGAATTCCAATAGAATTGAGGATGACTTCATGACCTGAAAATAAACTCCATTAATGGTTGCACCTTCTTCATAACCAAAGATAGAACAATAATGTTGAGGGGGACATCAACCAAATCTCAATTGAGGCACATCACTCAACCATTGAGTAGAAGGGCTCTGAAGACAAAATTCAAATGACCAAAAATTCTTTCCTTACGTGCCCGCATGGCCTCTTTTATCATGTCCAACTCATATTTAATTTAATACAAATTAAATATTAAAAAGTATTAATTAGCCTCTTTAATTTAATTTAACTAAAAACAACTATAGCCCACATTTATTCCTAGTTACTTAATTTAATTGCGTAGAGTACTTAGCCAATGTTATCCCCCTTATTAATTAATTAACTTATTTCCAATAGGATCCATGGGGTTTGATAGTTAATTGGTTGCTCCATGGTGCTGAAAAAATGGGGACATTACAAAAATGGACTTGCTAACAGATATATAATCCTAATCCAGTGGGTTTCTAGGGCAACAAATAGTTTCTAGGGCGGTTCGGTGAAAAGCATAATGCGTGTCAAAATGATGCTTGGTTTTATTAGTTACACGTTTACAAGGAGAAAAATATTTTCTACAGCGGTGCGATGCAAAGCATGAGGCATGTCAGAAAGATGCTTGGTTTTATTAGGCACAACTGCAATAAATTTCATTAGTTACAAATTCAATATATGAAAATGTTTAATAAACATATTAGTTTACATAATCTTAGGTATGCATAATTGGAGTAGTGTAAAAATTTTAAATATTAGTTTGCATGAAAAGGTTATGGAATCTTAGGTATGCATAATTGAAGCAGTGTAAAATTCTAAATATTAATTTGCATGAACAGGTTGTGGAATCTTAGGTATGCATAATTGGAGCAGTGTCAAATTCTAAATATTAGTTTGCATGAATAGGCTCTAGGATCTTAGGTATGCATAATTGGAGCTGTGTCAGATTCTAAATATTAGTTTGCATGAATAGGCTATGGCAGTGAAGCAAAGAGGCGATAGCGGTCATAGTGCCAGTGAAAGTTAAACGCAATTAGTAAATGCTTAAGCTCTTCGTCTTTGTGAGAGGTCAAAACTATGATACATATGCATTATCCGAGAAAAATCTAATGACGCTCATAGCATTAATATAACATAAAAATATTCAAACACAAATGTACCCAAAAAAAACATATACTATTCAATTAAGTAACATTAATTTTCTTTTTTTTTTAAACTAGAAAATAGTAATAAAACATCAACCATTTTATCCAATGACAAAAGTTATATGAAGTTAATAAAAAATGAATTGTATGAAGTTAATAAAAAAATAATTATGTTTATTTCCTATGTCTAACTATAGGAATCATGAAAAAATAAAAAATAAAAAATAAAACTGTTAAGTAACTGAATTTCAACACTAAACTATTCCACTGGTACCCTCGACAAGGACTAATAACTCGAGGTTTTTATCGATTAAAATACCTATAACTTTATTTGAATGATAATTTCAAAAAGAATTAAGAGGTTTGGGAGAAGATGAAACTTTACTTTTGTAGAAAAAACTAAATACCTCAATATAAGTAATTTTCCAAATTCCAATTTACAAACGGCATCTTATAAGAAATTTTCCAAATTCCAATTTACAAACGACATCTTAAAAGAAGACATTTGCATGATCTTTTAACGTAGGATTTTTTTTTTTAATGTAGGCCCTTATAAATAACTCATTGTTTCTACCGATTTATCTGCGTGGAACTTTTATTTGAATCATTTCAATCTTATTTTATTATTTATCATAAAATTACACATAAAATAAAATAAAATTATGTGTAAAATTACAAAATTATAATTGTATGGTTATGTGTGTAATTTTATACATTATGTAGTTCTTTTCTTTTGTAATTATATGTTAAATTAATTATAATAGTAAGATTAATATTAATTAACATTATTATTATTTAATATTAATATTGATGATGTTGATTAATATTACTTAATATTCCTCGGATGCTAGTTCCAGCAAGACACACCGATGATGCGGAGCGTCTCGGTCTGCAAGCCCTACGCGTGGCACCCCACATGCAGAAGGGAGATCAACTAGCTCCAACTCCATGGTATCAAGCTCCAGTTCTCGCATGCAGATGGGGAAGGTCGTCACTTCCTGGCTCTCGACTTAGGCTGGCGCCAATATGTTTTCCTCCTATGCATTCATGGTGCATCAGAAGTGTTTATGCAGGTTGGTACACAGTTATTGTTTGGTCAGGGTGGCGATATGAAGCAGAACGCCATGGAGAACCACAGTGTTGTCTTCAGTGGTCTTTTTAATTTTTTTGTCATGGCTCGTAGGTTACTCTGCGTGGATTGTGGCCTTGTCTCAGCTTAAGGGTGGCATTGGGTTGCCCAAAGTCGGGAGTGGGTTCGTAATTCTGATGCTATTTGGAATTCTCCACTAGTCAGTCGGCTCTGAGGGTAACCTCATTCATGCAGGTATTCGTAGTTTGGGGAGCACCCAAAATTTCGATCGTACTTTGTGTAGTGTTTGGCCCTTACTGTAGCACTCGGGAAATTGGCTTACTTCCATGTCTATGCAAAGAGGAATGCCACGATGTGCCAACATGGGAAGAGCGAAAACCCAAATGGGGCTCAGTCTGCAAATGGAAGAAGGATATGAAGCTCAAATCTCTAAGTCGATCTGTATCCTCATAGATGATTGAGAAGGAAGGGTGTTGAACCAGCGTTTCACAACTGGGAAGGGAGGGAGTTGAATCAACCACTACTGGTTAGTTAAAAAAATGCTGTGAAATCTAATAGATGATATGCTCAGGAATTGTTTAGAGGTGCATGACATGGTCCTTGCAGTGAAGGTGAAGATGGTGGAAATGGATGTGCAACTTATCCATCTAGAAAACACCTTTTCCTAGAATTGCATGGTTGGAAAGGCTAGGCAGGCTGGTCACGTGGACAGCGGAAGTGGGAGCGCAACAAAGGGCACGTCACGAGATTCTAGCTCGGTTCTGGTGCCACAGTTGGCTCAAGATCCCCCATTCCCCATTCCCGCCACCATTGAACCTCTGTTCAATTGGGTGAGGGAAGAAGAAGGCCCGAGCATTGAGATACCACAGCCAGTGTTAGCGACCAATGCTAACCCCACCAACAATTCACATGAAGAAGGATGGGGATGCCCCATCCTTGAATAAAACCCCCCCTTTTGATCCATGCGTAGAACGTCTTCAGAACCAGACTGTCATATCATGTTTTTTGTTATGGGTGTTTGTTTGGTTGCATCTCTGTTTATTTTTAAGAAAAAACTCTCTAATTATGCTACCTACAAGCTACTATGATTGCCCACAATTTTTGAATAGTATCTATAATAGTTTTCTCAGAAGGCTTCCATTTTTGAGTGGATTGGGTGGTGGTTTCACAACCCGAGACCGCCCCTAGCCTGGGCATTTTTTGTACATTTTGTTTTCTTAGACTAATAGAATATTGCAGCATTACAAAAAAAAAATTACTTAATCTTAATTAACCTTACAATTTATATATAACATTAAAATGTCATCAAATACTAATATTAACATTTATATTATTTAATATTAGCATTAATATCAATAAATTAATTAAAATTAATTAACATTGATATTAACATATAACATTAGTGTCATGAAACAATAATACAAATATTAATATTAACAACATTAATAATATCATTACCATTAATAACATAAAGAATAAGCCACAATGAAAATTCACCAATGGGGAATGTTTCATAGTCAACTATATATATTTTAGCATAGTCAAACTTTGTGCAAAGTAAAAAATGCCTCAACAATAGTCAACCAAGGTCCAAAGTCAACCATTGTTTAAAATTCTACTATGGAATAAAGTAAAGCATGGTGGGACAACCATAATGGACTAAAGTCAACCATTCTTGAATATTGGTCAGTCATAGTCAAACTTTGTTTAAGGACTAAGCTATCTACCCAACTATTTGCACCGGGGCCCACCTGACACCGTTGGGTAATAGCTTACTCTGTTACCTTTCTGTGAGACCAAGAACAACCGATTTCAACACCTACTTTCACACCAACTGCGCTCTCGAATTCATCCATCCATAAATTTATCCATGAAGATTCTTG
The DNA here is from genome assembly GCA_001517045.1 of Pseudotsuga menziesii. Classification (NCBI taxonomy): domain Eukaryota; kingdom Viridiplantae; phylum Streptophyta; class Pinopsida; order Pinales; family Pinaceae; genus Pseudotsuga; species Pseudotsuga menziesii. The sequence goes on along the minus strand of LPNX010179359.1, from coordinate 82,995 downwards.
TTTTTTAAGTGCAAGTTTAAAATTGTAAGTTTTGATTGGATTTTTTATAAAAGTTGCAAATGTATGTTTAGAACTGTATAATTTTAATCAGCTCCATAAAAATAACTGGAAAGATATAAAACTTGGAACGTTTTACCAACTTCCTTGTAACAAATAATCAACTCCTTTGTTTGTTTTATGGAACCCAATCCAGGTTTAAACCTTGGATTCTTTATCCTTCATGATCATGGAGGTTAAAGTTTTAAACTAACATACACACTAAACATTGGCATTATCAAATCCATAACAATTGAATTTCAAATTACAAGTTTTTAGAACACAATTTCAAATTAGGTTTAGATCGGTTCACTCTATACATTCAATTTGATTTAGTAGATTAGTATTGTTCATTATTGCATTATATCGGAGTGTAATAATAGTTTGTTGTAGAATTGATCTGCAATGAAAATGTAAAAAAAGAAGCAGAATTTGTTGTTCTTGGTCTCACTATCACAGAAATATAATGGAGTAATCTATTACCGGACGAAGTCAAGTGGGCCCCGGTGCAAATGGTCGGGTAGATAACTTACTCCTTTTTTTAACTTCAACAATGCCTAATGGTCAACTATATTTTAATATAGTTAAACTTAGTTTAAAGTCCATGCTTGAACAATATTCAACGATGGTTCAAATTCAACCTTGGTTTAAAAGTCATTTATTAGATACAATCAACCATGGTAAAACAACCCTAATGAACAAAGTCAACCATAGATTGAAGTCACCCTTGGACTGAAGTCACCCTTGGATTGAAGTCAACCATAGACTGAAGTCATCCTTGGACTGAAGTCCTTGTGTTATACACCTAAGTGGCACCTCTCCGTCTGAGTGCCGACATCCCTCATGTTGGCACACAAAAGGACACCTATGGATAGAGGTTTGCCCAAAACACTATAGCTTGGTTTATCATGAAATACATTCTCTCACCATCCACCTAGTTACTTTGTCATTTAACCATGTTGAGATGTATTCAAAACTTTCCTATTATACAACTCGCGCATCATTCGCGAGTCTTGGTTGTTACAAGACGTGCATCCTTGCATTCGCGGGTTGCTCTTATGCTAAGCCGCGAATCATTCGTGGGTTTCTCTACTACATACCCGTGCATATGTCTCAAACATTAAAACATAAAAACTTTCGTTGATTGGAGATTAGTTAAGTCATTTAACTTAATTTCCTCAACTGCCACAACTTCCCCAACCTTCGAGAACTTCCTTATTTCACCCATATAAATACAGGCCTTGGGGAGGGTGTGGGTTACTTACACTTGGAGAGAAAAGTTATGCTGGTGGAGTTTATACAGAAGTC
>LPNX010179359.1:18493-81528 GCA_001517045.1 Pseudotsuga menziesii | reverse complement strand
GTTGCAGAGGAGTCCTTGTCTCAGACGCTGGGTTGTAACCTTAACTCTTTCCATTATTGATAATAAAGAGATTACTTCTTCCATATGTGTTTCATGTCTTGTATTGGATGAATGTTTATATTTCAGTATGATATATGTTTTATCTAACCTGCTTATATGTACATGAATCATCTTGTATCTGGAAGAGTGTTTCTTGACAGGTGAAAGAGGAGCAATCCTGAAGATTCTGGAAGTGAAACAGAGAGGAAGAGAATAGCAAGGATCGAACGTCGTTTAACAAGTAAGTCCTCCTAACCCTCCTATTTCCTATTCTGTACTTTAAGAGTCAATTGTCTGCAAGTAATTGAGTATGTTGGTAACCCTGACCTTCAGTTATTAGGTGTATTATCCTGTACAACAGAACTGGCGACTCCGCTGGGGAAGCCCTAGACTGCTGTAGGTTTTTCTATCCCTGGCCAATCTTTGCTTGGAAGTCAGTGTGTGATTTTCTATCCTGGTTTTCTCTCGACTCAGCCTTTGAAAGTCCTTTGATTTTTTCTTTGTTTTTGAGAAAAATTTCACACGCATTCGCGGGTTGTCTTTATAGACAGTCGCAAATACTACTGTGCATTCGCGGGTTGTCTTTCTAGACAGTCGCGAATCATTCGCGAGTTGCGCCAAGTGATAGTCGCGAATACTCCTGGAAGTTGAGATTTTTAAGTAAAGTTTGCTTGTTCTTTTCTTGTTATGATCTTTGTTTCATGAGTGGATTTTCCTTATGAGTGCTGGGCAGTTTGTTTGAATACCCTGGGTGATCATACTTATAGCTTTTTCGAAATCCCTTGAGTCTCTTTTACTTGGTTTATTTACTATTTGCATTCTGAAGTTTTTGGCCTGTTTGGGTACTAGGTTAAAGTGTCGTGGTCCAGATCAGTGATCAGGGTCTTGGACTCTGTTTTTTCAGTCTGTCATTTGATAGTGGCTGGTTATCACTTGTCCTTTTTTAAAGTCTACAGTGATTCTTTGTCATTGTTTGCACCCAAGATAGGTTTCCTAGCCTTCCTTTATTGGTTGTCTGCTGCTTCAGTTTGCCTGTATGCTTCAGTTTGTTGCTTCTTTACATTTTATAAGTTCCAAGTTTACTCAAGTAGAGTGCATTGCAGATGCATAGTAGTTTTTTGAGCATTTTTAAACGTGAAAAGAAAACATAGTTAATCTTTTGCATTGTGATTTTTGCATAAGTAGTGTTTGTTTCATTTTAAAAATATTGTCTCAAAAAATACAAAAATATAGGCTTAGTTTCTCTTATCATTGCTTTCAGTTCATCAATACATATTTGAAAAATGAAAAGAAGTTTATTTTATAGTAGTAGTTTGCTTTGAATGCACCTTTACTTTCATTTATTTCTTGTTGAGTCAAAACACCATACAGTATATCACTTCCATTTCCTCTTGAGTAAGAAACAACCCTCTAAAATAAACGCATAAATTAAAATTTACTAGTAAGTTTTATTTTTAGGGGCCTTTCACCTACTAGCTTAGGCTAGAATTGTGGGCTAGGAAGTTTAAACTTCCCACAAGTTATAAACTCAGACGTAGTGGAATTTTCGTTAGGTAAATCCTTGATTCTATCACGGTATCTGGGAAGCTCCTCTCGAATGGGAGTTAAGCACTAGGCCGCGTTGAGGCTTGGACAGAGGAGATAGCCCTCTGAATCCTTGTCAAAATGTAACCCAGGACTTTTGTTCATCTGGGGATTCTGTCCTAGACAGAGTTTCGAGCTCAGCTACCCTGCCCATGCGTACGGGTTCAGATGACGACTGTCCCCCCAAACTGTTGGTATTATCAAGGTAGCCTTTAGTCTCTTGTCTTTTAGGGTTCATACCTAGGTAAACCGAAAGGTTATTTCTGGTTCACCTTGAACGGGCTTGGAAGGTAACCCTTGTGGAAAGTGTAGGAGGGAGGTGGGTGATTCCTCCGCTTGTGCCTAAGAACCACCTCAAGGATGCCAAGTAATCGTTCATCAGCTTTCTTCGGGAAAGCATATCTTTTACCCTGGTTTGATTGCTTGAGACTCTAGGAACTTTTTAGTGTATGCTCTGTGGTTTTGCCTGTGTTTAGTTGGCCTTAGGGTGTGATTAGTCAAATTTTTAATTCTGGAGGACCAACCTGTTAGAAGGTCAAGAAGGTTGAGAAACCTTCCTCCTATCACTGCATTAGAGCCTCCACCTTTACCTCAAAGGCGGAGATTAGACACAGAAGGTTCATTTGAACCTGTAGGAATAAGTGAAGTTCTTGGTGAACCAGAACTCATTGCTAACCACTTTAATCTTGATACAGTCGAGATAGAAGAATTGCAGACTGACAAGTTTGCAAGAAATTTTAACTCCCCCTTGATTGATTTGAACGATCCTGTGATCGTGCAGGTTAGACCATTTGATTCACCAGTGCTAGGTGTCCCTGTGAGTAGAGTCATGTCTTCTGCGGAAGAAAGTTCTTTTGTGTTTACCTCAACCCTTCCGGTTGAATGGGTACTACCTCCCCCGGTTAGTGCCCCTAGATCTAGTTTTCCTTCTACACCTTTAACTCCAACGAGCCGGGTGGTTCAACCACTGGTTCACTCCAACATAGGAGGTACTTTTGGTAACACGGTTTCTGGGATCCCCAGTATACCTACCATTCCTTCTTCCTTTCCTTACACTACTCAGAGCGGTCCGGTAGGATCCTCGGCTTATGTCCAAGGATTTCCTTGGAATGGGGGGCACATTCCCCCATCCATTCCATATGTAGGTCCATATCCTTCATATGTAGGAGTGTAGTTTGGGAGCAACACCTCTTACGGGCAGAGCTTCCAAACCCCTATTTCGGTCCCATACACGAGCTCTCCCTTTTCGTTGTTTAGCGGAGGGATAACTGCTCCAGTATTTTAGACCCCTGCTTCTATGGGGACGGCCCAAACCACTTACACTTCACCTCCCACCCAAAATCCTGTGGCCTACGGATGGAATCCGTTTCAAAGCAACCTTCCCACTTCACAACCGGTGTCTGGGGGAAACCCCACTTTTACCCATGGGCATTTGGGGGCAGGACCCTCTAATCCCCAAGTTGGCACATCTAGTGCACCGGTTAGGCCCAAACTTCCTTTCTGGCAACTTTAAACTTGCCAGACTTATCAAAGTTGATGAATGACCCGGTGAGGCATGACCCCTTGTGGCCACCTGTTCCCACCAAGTTTCCCTCGGATATCCCTAAATTTGAAGCTAAAACTGGTGAAGATCCTGGGGCACATGCCACCTCTTTTCACTTATGGTGTTCTTCCAATTCATTGAATGAGGACTCAATTAGATTGAGGTTATTCCAGAGGACCTTGACAGGTACGGCGGCCAAATGGTATATTGAATTTCCTTCTGCTGCCTTTAGTAGTTTATGGGATTTGGCTAGTGATTTCCTTAGCCACTTTCAGCTTCCAGTTCAATACGATTTCGGAACGGACTTGTTGTCTACTTTTAGACAAAACAAGGATACCCACATCTCGGATCATATCCAAGAGTGGAGGAGGTGAAAGAGCCTTATCAAAGCCACCATTCCTCCTGAGTTTCTATTAGAATGGTTCCTTAAATCATTATTGCCATACATATCTAAGGATGTTTCCACATCAGGAGTTACTAGTGAAGAAGAAGCCATACTCAGGGCCCAGCAGTTAGATCTGATTTACTCACAGTTTGGGATCTTATATGAGATCATCCCTGAGGCACCGAGGCCTTCATATGAAGCGGAGAAGCCTAAGCCTGGACCCCATGCCGATGGTGTGGTTGGGTCTATTAACTCTCCCACCGTAGAGTCTTTAACTAAGCAACTTCACCAGTTTTCTGTTCAACAGTCTACGACGAAGGAAGCAAAGGCTGCCCCCTCTCCCCAAAATGCAAATTTTTTTGCTCAAACCTCTAAGAAGGGAAATCAACAGCCCGACGGGAAGAAAAAGAAGGGTAAGAAGGGAGAGGGAAAACAAAACAAGCCAAATCCCACAAACAATGCTGATGGGGGAAAAAAAGAAAAGAAGAAGGTCAATTTCCCCTGTAAGTTGTGCCAAGAGGACCACCTTACTCACCTTTGTCCCCTCATGGATCAAGCCCAGAAGCTACTCAAAGCTCAACAACCGGCTGTCCTGAAGGATCCTTTTCCCCAAGGACAGAATTCTGCTTCAGCTTCTACCGTAGCAGGGGGCACTCAAACTGCCCCTGACCCTAATTATATCAACATGGTTCGATCCTCGACTTTGTTGCAAACCAGGAACAAAAACTATGAGAAAGAGACCGATGAGAAGGGTAAAGCTGTAGTTGAACCTTCCAACCCTCTCACTATAGAGAAACTTGCCGAGATTATGCCAAATATACCCAAAGGTGTCTTTAAGAAGACTTTGCATAACCCAAATGCTAGGGCTTCTTCTAAATACTCTGTGGTTGAAGACTTAGCTCAAACCCCGTGTGCAATGTCAGCTTTAGAGGTGTTACAGAGTTTCCCTGCCCAGCGGGATGCTCTCTTAGCAGCTTTAGGTAGCATGGATTCTTTGAGTCTCATGGCGAAATTCAATCTGTCTGATGTCAAAATTTGCCTGCCTTACCATGTAGCCCTATCAATAGATGTCATCCATGGTGGTAAGACCATTGGAAGGGCAGTTGTTGATGAGGGAGCCTCTACATGTGTTATGTCCCTGGCCTACTGGAAAGCTCTTGGATCCCCAGAGCTGGTCCCATCAAACACTTTACTTACTGCTTTCGATGGAAGATCCTTCCGTCCTCATGGTATCCTGCCAGCTTTTGAGATTAAGTTAGCAGGAAAAGCAGTGTCTGTTGAAGTTGAAGTGATTGATGCTCCCTTGGACTACAATTTGCTTCTGGGAAGGAATTGGACTTATGCAATGTCTGCTGTTGCATCGGCTGTTCTTTGTGTCGTGGTTTTTCCACATGAGGGCAAGTTGGTTACTGTTGACCAACTTGATTTTACCCGAAAATGCCGTTTAGAGTCTAAGGAATCCACTGTGCCATTGGTTGATTAGGTAAAACCTGCTAGACAGAGCTTGGGGGCTGGAATGTATACATCATTGATGGGCACATTCGATTTTCTAGCCCCGATTAATTACATTGGTTCTACTACTGTGGGGAAGTCCATTGCTTTGGTTGTCGATAAGACTAATCCTTGGGTCCTCCCAACTCCCCATGAACCTGAAGTGCCCTTATCTGTAGTGGAGGTGGCCTATCAAGCCATCACTCAAGCCACTGTTGATCCTATTCCAGATCCTTTATTAGTCTCGGATGATCTGGAAGAGGTCTATTTGTCTGCATGGGCAGAAAACTCTTCACATTCCATAGATTGCTTAGATACCGTTTTACCTTCCGATGAAGGTATTCTGGAAGCTATGAGTGGACGTGATAAGATTTGTGAGGATCTTCATCATCGATCCTATTTTATTCCAGATCTAAGCAAGATAGAAAACCAAGAGTTTAAAGTGAGACTGTCAGATGATATTGAGGTACCTATCAACCCTTTTCCTAGGGAAGGGGTGTTTGCTGAGGGGAATATGGCAAACATTTCCGCCACTATACCGATCAATATCTCTGTGAATGTAGATGTCGTGGAAAACATCTATATAGGTGCAAACTGCTCTCCGGAGGAGATTGCTATCTACACTACCCTTTTCAAGGAATTCCGCAATATCTTTGCCTGGTCATATGAGGAGATGCCAGGCATTGATCCATCTATTGTCCAACATGAAATCCGAACCTATCCTGATGCTAAACCAGTTCGACAGAAATTGAGACCTGTGAACCCGCGTAAAGCGACGGCTGTGAAGGCTGGAGTTGAAAAGCTCTTGAAAGCTGGTTTTATATATCCCATAGCTTTGACTGAATGGGTGTCCAACCCTGTTCCTGTTGATAAAAAGCAAGGGACTATTCGCGTTTGTACGGACTTTAGAGATCTAAATAAAGCCTGTCCTAAGGACAACTACCCTACACCATTTATTGACCAGATCATAGATGCATGTGCAAGGAGTGAGGTTTTTTCGTTTATGGATGGTTTCTCCGGCTATAATCAAATCCAAATCAAACTGAAAGACTAGCATAAAACTACTTTTATTTGCCCTTGGGGTACATTTGTGTATAGGAAAATTCCCTTTGGATTGAAAAATGCTAGGCCTACCTTTCAACGAGCCATGAACTTTGCTTTTCACGACATAAAAGCCATTATTGAACCATACCTAGATGATCTGCCCACACATTCTCGCAAGAGGATCCAACATCCAGATCATTTACGGTTAATTTTTGAACGATGCAGATATTATAAAATTCGATTGAATCCCCACAAGTGTGTCTTCTGCGTCGAGTCAGGGAGATTACTCGGATTCATTGTCTCTAGTAGAGGCATCCAGGTGGATCCCTTAAAAGTTGAGGCCATTGTAAATCTGCCTCCTCCTCGTTCTCTCATGAAACTTCAAAGCCTACAAGGAAAGTCTAACTTCCTTCGACGTTTTATCGTTAATTATGCCAAGATCACTAAAGGTTTCATGCGCTTGCTTAAGTAGGACACCCCATTTGTATGGGATGAAACCGCACAACTTGCGTTTGAGGCATTGAAAAAAGCTTTGCTGTCGGCTCCTTTATTACGTCCACCAGATTATTCTAGGGATTTTATATTGTATCTGGCCACGTCGGAGTCGACCATTGGGGTAGTTCTAGTTTAGGAGGATGATAATCTTGTTGAGCATGTCGTTTATTATCTTAGCCATGCTTTGGCCGGACCTGAGCTTAGATACTCCCACGTCGAGAAGTTAGCCTTAGCAGCTGTTTATGCTGTACAGAGGTTACGGCACTACATTTTACTGAGGACCACTACAGTAGTGGCGGATGTAAATCCTTTCCAATATGTTTTATCCTGACAGATTGTTGGGGGAAAATTTAATAAATGGATAGTCATTCTTTAGGAGTTTGACCTGGATTTTTAGTCCGCCAAGTCTAAAAAGTCCTTAGTTTTTGCTGAGCTAATAGCAGAATTTCCCACTGAAGAAAATGTAGTGGTTGAGGATGACTCATTCCCAGATGAGCACATCTTCCTAATATCCACCTCTGATCCTTGGTATGGGGATATTCTTATATATCTCCAGACTTTGAAGTATCTTGCCGCTTACTCTAGGGAGGAACGACGTAAGTTACGCATTCATGCCAAAAACTACCTCATTATAGGAGATACATTGTATCGACGGGGGGTAGATTCTGTCTTGCGTCACTTCCTTACTCATGAGGAAGCGGATATTGTCCTAAATGATTCTCATAGTGGAGCGTGTGGGGGTCATTTATCTGGGTTAGGAACGGCCCATAAGATATTGAGTGCCGGTTATTTCTGGCGCTCGATCTTTAAAGATTGTGTGGAATCCGTGAAGCGCTGTCATCCTTGTCAGCTTTACACCAGAAAGATGCGGTCACATCCTGCTCTCTTATTTCCTGTTGTCTCGGTAGGCCCCTTCATGAAATGGGGGATTGATTATATGACATGCAACCCAGTCTCGGATGGGGGGCATAAATATATCATTGTCGCTGTTGACTATTTTACGAAATGGGCAGAGGCAATGCCTACTTTTAAAGATAACGGAGAAACAACAGCTTTCTTTGTTTTCAATCAGATTATTGCAAGGTTCGGTATTCCCAAAGTGATTGTCACTGACCATGGCAGTCATTTTCAAAATAACATGATGACGAAACTGACCACCATGCTCGGATTTAGACAAGAACATTCTTCTCCTTATTATCCGCAAGTAAATGGTCAGGTCGAGGCTGTAAACAAGACTCTAAAAGCTATCCTTAAACGGACGATTGATGCAGCCCGTTCTAATTGGAATATCATGTTATATCCTACTCTTTGGGCTTACAGAACTAACATTAAAGCTGCCACAGGTTTTTCACCTTTCCAACTCGTTCACGGGGTGGAAGCAGTCACTCCGATTGAATGTGAAATCCCGTCTTTGAATATAGCCATTCATGTGCGACCTGATACGCCTGAGCTTGAATAACGTCTATTACATTTAGAACACCTTGATGAGCAACGTAGAGATGCGTTGACTGTGAACCAGGCTCATAAAAATAGGGTTAAAACTCAATATGATAAAACGGCCAAACCTAGGGTTTTCTCTGAAGGGGATCTTGTCTTGCTTTGGGACCAAGATAAAGAACCTCTGGGGGCAGGAAAATTCAAGGCTATGTGGTTAGGACCCTATGTCGTGTCGAAGGTATTAAGTAAAGGTGCATATGAATTGATTGATTATGATGGGAATAAGCTGCCTGAGCCTAGAAATGGGCTCTACCTGAAGAAGTACTATGCTTAGGCTTAGCACTTTTTCTTGTATTTTTACTATATGTATTTTATGTACATTAGGTTGTTATCTTTGTTTTTTATTATCTGCTGGTTGTTGCAGATGTCTTCCGAAATGCATGTAGGTTTCACTGATAGCGCCAGTCGTCACACTTGTAACCTAGCTTCAGCAGCATGGGTTATCTATTCTCCCACAAGACAGCTTGTTGCCACGGGTGGCGCTTGTCTTGGTCCTGCTTCTAATAATGTTGCTGAGTATAGGGCTGTTATTGAGCTCCTATGGGATGCTTTTTCATGTGGCATTACCCAGCTTGAAGTCCGTTTGGATTCTCAGTTGGTAGTTTCCCAGCTCAATAGAGCTTATCAGGTACGAAATCCTATCTTGTTACGTCATTTTATGCAAATTCGTTTACTGGAAAGACATTTTGAAGTTATTACTTTCAATCATATTCCACAAAACCAAAATTCATTGACTGATGCATATGCTAATTATATTTTGGATTGGCATCTCACACACATTCCATAAAAATTTACAGAAAACACATAAAAAACACTTGTAAATAAGCCGACAACCAACATCATATATATATATCTATATATGTACAAATAATCTGTTTATAGATAGATTGAGTCTGATCCGTAGATCCCAAAATATACAAAAAATATGGATCATCATCCATCAAAATTCCCTAGAACTAAGCTTGGTCAGCCTGGCCACTAGGACCAACTTGGTCCCCATGATCTCTATGCACCCTGGCTTCCTCAGCCTCCTTGGTTTCGGCAACCTCGACCGCATCTCTGTATACAAGTACTACTCTAGCTACTCGTCTGAAAAGACATAGCCAAACTGGTGGAACCCCAACTACAAACTCCTGCATGGCCATAGGGATATGCTCGATCCGTATAGTGGGAACTCGTTGGGTTAGCCTAGCCAGCTTCCTCTCGAGTACCCTGACCAATCCTGGGTCTCCTCCTACAACTAGACGCATGAACATGCAGGGGTGCCCTTCAGGGCGGACTGGTCCAATATCTGCATTTCGACACATAAATCGGATTACGACTTGTACATATGTATATCACCATCATTTGAAAAATTCATAAAAAATTGATAATGATAAAAAAATTAAAAAATTACTTACCCATATCACCCCATATTGCCCCTGGAGGGAGAATGAGATCGGGATCACCTTGGAAATCCACTCTGGCATATGGAAACTACTCCAATGCCGGAAACTGTCATTCCCACCATGTATAAAAGTCATTGTCATACACACTCTGTACTATATCTCCTCCTCCGTGACAGAGGAAGATGTCCCCCCACTGACTCAGCCTCGGCTGACGTGGATGTCTGACCTGTAGTGGTATAGCAAAGCTCATAGCTGGCACTCTCGAAGAAGAAGAACGCTACTAGTATACTCGCATAGCTGAAGTTCTTGCGTCTTCCTCTCTTGCAGTCAGATAATTGCCTCTTCATGATGGGGGCGATTCCTGAGCACCAGTCATAAAGAGCACCTCTAAAGAAATCAACTGCCACCCTCATTTGATTCCTGGTGGCCATATGTAACCCTGATGACCCTCCAAGTCTCACAATAGTACTTGCCAATACCTGCAGAGTGAAATCCTGGATGTCTGCAATGAGAACACTGCTCCCTTTCTTCTGAGTACCTGGTATGCAGAACATGTCAACATAGTTTTGGACACTTAAGGGGTCCCCGCCCCTGCCAGTGCCCTCCAAGTTCACAGGTGCTCCCCGTTGTGATAACCCGGTAATGAAGTAGATATCTTCCACGGTAAGCTCTAAGGTCTCACCCTGAAGATTGAACATACCCAACTCATGGTCCTAGTAATTGACCAAGAATTCCAATATGCAGACATTGGCCCACATGGGCGAGGTACAAAAGAACTTCAGCAAACCACAAGTCCTCAATGCTTGTATGGTGGGCAAGCTTTGGAGCGCCGCATGATCCATTGCTTCATGCTCTCTCTCTCTCCACTCCAAAACCATGTTTTCCTGGCAAATACAAAGAATTTGGATTCAGTATTTCATAATCAAAATTTAAAAATTTTGTACATTTTTAAAGCTTTTCCCTTTTGCGCAGCATTCGCAACTGTCCCTTTAGACAGGTTGCGAATCATTCGCGAATGTCCAATTGGACAACCCGCGAATGAAACACGCATTCGCGACTCTCCTATGCAGCAACCCGCGAATGCGCACTGTGGTAGTTTTGGGCTGCTCATAAATAATGAATTCACCATTAATTTTAAAATTTGCTTGGATCAAATTAAAGGGCTTAGGGTGTAGAGTTACCTGAAGGTGACGGTTCCTATTTCTGACGGTCCAATTGTCCTCGGCAATCGATCAAATGTAGAGGGTATTCTTGCTCTTTATGGTTCAAAAAGTTCAAATGGTATGAAATGTTTTAATTTTCATTCTATTTATAGAAATAATATTTCAAAAAGTGGGTTTTTATCCTATAGTTTGAAATGCTAATTAACTAATGCCATACTTTTGTCCCCTGGAACAGGTTTATCAACTTTTACAAAATGTTGTTGCTCTAATAGGGTGGTTTCGCTATTTCCAACACATGTTGGCATCTTATCACTCCACATTAACCTTAGTATTTAACATTTTACCACGGACTATGGTATTCTAAGCCATTAGTCCCTTGTCTCTACCATTGTTCTTCCGTGGCTAGGGCCCTTATTTCATGAGTATCATCTTTATATGCCTTTGTCATCCTTTGCTGCTCATGCCACCACTGTTTCAGGTCCAGGGGTGTCCTTTTAGCTATTTTTCACGCCAAATAGAGCTTCTTCTGAATCTCTTTTTACAAGCTATCCTTTTATAGGACTCCCCGTCCTTATGGAGTTTCTTTAGGCCCAGGTCTGACTCCTTCAAAACAGACTTGACAGCCTAGTTATCTTGTCCGTTCAAGCTCGTTAAGAATATGTGAACGGGCATCTGCATTGGTGGTAGGTTATCTCTTTCTCGGACCATGCGGAATAATACGAGAAAGGATCACTCTCTTTTCTTTTGAATTGAGAAGAGTATTCTCAGGTATAGGTTTATCACTTTTCCAGACCTGAGGGACTAAATTTACGGAAAAGGAACACTCGGTTTGAGCTTAGTTTTCTCTTTTTCGTGCTCTAGACCCAAACATGAAAAAGATTCCGAGTGTATTTTGTGTCTTTGTCATGGTCGTTAAACACTAAAGAACAAAGCAACGAGTTTATTGTTGTAAGCCCCATTTCTCGTAACCAAATGGATCTTTTCGAGTGATCTTTCTTTCCTTCACACTCGTAAAACTCAAGCTATTCTATGCTGTTCTGGAAGGAGCGTTGGGTAGGTGGTAATTTAACCTTTTTTGGACCTCCCTGACTAAGTACGAAAAAGGTTCACATTTTCTTCTTTGGAAGTTAAGAGAGTTCTTCTGTGGTTTGTTTTATACTTTTTCGGCCTGAGGAGACTAAATTGGACGAAAAAGGACCCCCCTGGAGTCTTCTTTGGCATTTTCAGACTCTCTAAATGTGAAAATACCGGCTGAGCATGTACTAGTTCGGGCTCATTAAATCCACGAATCAGTGACACTATCAAGCATTATTTTCCCATCTCTTCAAGCTTGTTAAAAAATGAAGAGGGAACTGAGTTTACTTTCCTAGACTCGTTAAAATTTAACAGGGAAGGTAAGGAAGAAGTTTTCTCTTGTTTTTAGTAATGGTAGCATGTCGTCCTTGAACATAGCACTCTTTGCTTTCTGATATCCATGTTTCAGTATACACTTGTGTTCAGCTATCACTTTGAGTTTCTTACTCCTCCTCTTGTCCATTATACCTGGGGAATTTGATCATGTATCCTACATGACAGATAAGTCTAGTTGTTCTATGTATCCGTTGTATGCTACCTTGGGTCATCTCTGTGTTGTGCTCACTATTCAAGGACTATACCCAATGTCTGATCTATCACCTGATCCCATCATTGTTATATCTGTTATCTATTTGTGTCTCCCTTATTTTGTCCAGTTCCTAGTCACTCTTGTGATCCGTTGGAGGATCTGTTGCCTTCCCTATCACAGCATGGTTCCATTTTCAGTACTTCCTGATGGCGAAGACCTAGAGTTTTGACGATCGTACCTCAGGATTCACTTTCATCATTGGTGAATTCCTTTGCTTCAGCTGTCAATTATCACCTATTGGTTGAAAAACTGTTGAATCCTCTCCATGTTCGACTTCAGCTTACCCTTATTCACATGGCTTGGATTGTAGTGGTTCTTTGGGATCCTTTATGAAGACCTTAGTTCACACTTATGGACTAAGTTGCGCAAGATTATGTTCTATCAATCTACACAGCTTCCAGATCTTTGAAGACTCATCATTATTGTATATTGTGGCTTCGATCCACCTTTGTAATATATGTGGTTTTATACCCGTATCATATGATGTACTCAAATATTGTAAAGGAGCTAGTGTTCCAGTAAATTGAACATAGCATTCTCAGATGTAACTTTGTATATGACATTATTATGTATTTGTTTCAGGTACTCCCTCTGCTCCATTGGATTTCTGAGTTCTTCAATGCTAACTATTATAATGTATTTCGGCCATCGCTTCCCTCTGACCTCACACATTAGGGGGCATCTGTTATACACCTGAGTGGCACCTCTCCGTCCGCGTGCCGACATCCCTCATGTTGGCACACAAAAGGACACCTATGGATAGAGGTTTGCCCAAAACACTATAGCTTGGTTTATCATGAAATACATTCTCTCACCATACACCTAGTTACTTTGTCATTTAAGCATGTTGAGATGTATTCGCGACTTTCCTATTATACAACTTGCACATCATTCTCGAGTCTCGGTTGTTACAAGGCGGACATCCTTGTATTTGCGGGTTGCTCTTATGCTAAGCCGTGAATCATTCGCGGGTTGCTCTACTACATACCCGCGCATATGTCTCAAACATTAAAACATAAAAAATTTCGTTGATTGGAGATTAGTTAAGTCATTTAACTTAATTTCCTCAACTGCCACAACTTCCCCAACCTTCAAGAACTGCCTTATTTCACCCATATAAATACAGGCCTTGGGGAGGGTGTGGGTTACTTACACTTGGAGAGCAAAGTTATGCTGGTGGAGTTTATACAGAAGTCTTTGGAGCAGTTGAACTCAGAATCCTTTGGTTGCGGAGGAGTCTTTGTCTCAGACGCTGGGTTGTAACCTTAACTCTTTCCATTATTGATAATAAAGAGATTACTTCTTCCATATGTGTTTCATGTCTTGTGATTGGATGAATGTTTATATTTCAGTATGATATATGTTTTATCTAACCTGCTTATATGTACATGAATCATCTTGTATCTGGAAGAGTGTTTCTTGACAGGTGAAAGAGGAGCAATCCTGAAGATTCTGGAAGTGGAACAGAGAGGAAGAGAATAGCAAGGATCGAACGTCGTTTAACAAGTAAGTCCTCCTAACCGTCCTATTTCCTATTCTGTACTTTAAGAGTCAATTGTCTGCAAGTAATTGAGTATGTTGGTAACCCCAACCTTCGGTTATTATGTGTATTATCCTATACAACACCTTGGATTGAAGTCAACCATGGTTTAAAGTCAACCTTGGATTGACGTCAACTATGGATTAAAGTCAACCTTGCTTAAAGGTCAATCATGGATTGAAGTGAACCTTTAATTGAATTCAACCTTTGATTGACACCAACTATGGATTGAAGTCAACATTTTATTGAAGCCAACTATTTTTTACTAAAGTTGAGCATATTACACTAAAGTCCTCGTAGAAAATCATAATGCATTAAAGTCAACTATGTCTAACGAATGCTCAACTATGGTTTAAAATAGTCAAACCTAGTTTAAAGTCGAGAAATGCCCAAAAATTGATCAACCATGGTTCAAAGTCAATAATGGTTTAAAATCAATTATAAATTAAGTCAACCATACCCAAACAATAGTCTACTATGGTTTAACCATTGTTAACCTAGTTAATGATGGTAAGCTAAATCCAACCATAGTGAACCAAAATCGACCATGATTAACAAAATTCCACCATAGTCAAGCATGGGAAATGTTCATCAATTATTAAACATAATCAACCATGGTTAATAAGAGTTAACCATAACCAACCATGATGCAACCATTTCCAACCAAAGTTCACCATGAAGCAATCATGGATTGTAGTCAACCTTGGATTGAATTCAACCTTTAAGTCAATCTTGGATTGAATTCAAACTTGTAGTCAACCTTAGATTGAAGTCACCCATGGATTAAAGTTGACCTTGGATGAATGACAACCTAGGATTAAAGGCGACATTGCTTAAAAATCAACTATGGATTGAAGCTAACCTTGGATTGAATCCAACTATGGATTAAATTCAAACATAGAATGATGTTAACCTTGGATTGAAGTCAACCTTCTATGAAAGTGGAACAATAATTGAAATCAACCCTCCTTTAAAGTAAACCATGGATTAAAGTAAAATATGGATTGAAGTTAACCTTATTAACCTTATATTGATGTCAAATATGGATTGAAGTCAATGTTTGATAGAAGTCAACTCTATATGGATTGAAGTTAACCTTACATTGATGTAAAATACAAATTGAGTGAACTATGGATTAGAGACAACCATATGAAGTCAACCTTAGATTGAATCCAACCTTAAAGATTACCGTGGATTAAAGTCACCAATGATTAAATTCAAATGATGGATTGAAGTCAACCCTATATTAAATCTAACCTTGGATTATAGCTAACCTTAGATGGAATTCAACCTTACTTAAAAGGAAAATATGGATTGAAGTTAACCTTACTTAAAATTCAACTATGGATTGAAGTCACCCTTAGATTGAACCCAACCATGGATTGAACTCTACCTTTCTTCAAAGTAAACTATCGATTGAAGTCAACCTTAACTTAAATCCAACTATTGATTGAATTCAACCAAGGATTGAAGGAAACCTTTTATAAAAATAAACCTAGGATTAAGGTCAACCTTGGATTGAATTCAACCTTAGATTGAAGGAAACCATGGATTCAAGTCAACCTTGAATTGAAGTCAACCTTCGATTGAAGGCGACCTTGCTTAGAAGTCAATTACATATTGAATTCAACCTTGGATTAAAGTCACATATGGATTGTATACAACCATGGATTGAATTCAACCTTACTTAAAATTTAGTTATGGAATGAATTCAACTATGAATTGAAATCAACCATGGATTGAAGTCATCCTTGGATTGAAGGAACCCTTCCGTAAAATTCAACTATGTATTGAAGTCAACCTTCCTTAAAAGTCAACTTTGGATTGAAGTCACCCATGCTTAAAGGTCAATTAACCATTTTTTAAAATGTGTTTCTAGATTGAAATCAACCATGGTTCAAAGACACCCTCGGATTGTAGTCAACTAGTTATTGAAGAAAAGTATGGATTGAATTCAACCATGGATTGAATTCATTAATGTTAATATTATTAATGGATTGAAGTAAATCAGAATATTGAAGTCAACCATTGGATTGAATTCAACCTTGGTATAAAATCAATAATGGATTGAATTCAACCTCAAACTTGAAGTTAACCTTGGATTGAATTCAACCCTTTATTGAAGTTACCCATGGAGTGATGTCATCCTTGAAGTCAACCTTCGATTGAATTCAACCTTTGATTAAAGACAAAATTTGATTGAAGTCAACCTTCAATTAAAATTAACCTTTCATTGAAGTCAACCAACAATTATTTTTATATATGGATTCAATTCAACCATGGTTCAAAGTCAACCTTACTTCAAATTCACCTATTGTTTGAAAGAAACTATGGATTAATGTCAACCATGTTTCGAAGTCAATCTTGCTTAAAGGTCACCTATGGTCTAAACTCAATAATGGCTTGAAGTTAACCATGAGCTATTATTATTGTTTGATAAGTCAACCATCCTTTAAAGTCAACATTACTTTGAAGTCAACCTTGGATTGAATTTGACCTTGAAGTGATGTCAGCCTTAAAGTCATCCTTGGATTGAATTCACCCATGGACTGAAGTCAACCCTATATTGAAGTTAACCATGGATTGAAGTCAACATTGGTTCAAAGGTAACACTGGACTAAATTCAACCTTGGCTTTAAGTAAACCTTCGATTGAAGTCGCCCATGGATTGAAGCGAGTTCCTTGGATTGAAGTCAACATAATATTGAAGTAAACCATGGATTGCAGAAAATCTTGGATTAAATTCAATATTGGATTGAAGTCAACCTTGTATTGAAGTTAGCCATGGATTGATGCCAACCTTAGATTGAATTCGATGTTTGATTGACATCAACCTTTGATTAAATTCAGCCTTGGATTGAAGTAAACATTTGGTAGAAGAAAAACTTTGATTGAAATCAACCTTACATTGAATTCAACCTTACATTAAATTCAACAATGAATTGAAGTAAAAAATGAACTATTTTTATATATTGATTCAATTCAACCATGGTTCAATATCAACCTTGCTTAAAAATCACCTATGGTGTTAAAGAAACTATGGATTGAGTACGTCAACCATGGTTCAAATTCAACCTTTTTTAAAATTCACCTATGGAGTGAAGTCAGCCATGGCTTAAAATCAACCATGAACAATTATTATTTATGGATTTAATTCAATCATGGTTCGAAGTCAATATTGGTTTGAAGTCAACCTTCGCTTGAATTCGACCTTGAATTGTAGACAACCATTTGTTGAAGTGAACCTTAAATTGAAGTCGAACCTTGAAGTTGACCTTGGATTGAAGTTAACTGTGAACTATTATTATCTATGGATTTAATTCAACCATGGTTCAAATTGAACCTTTCTTAAAAGTGTGGATTGAAGTCAACCTTCAAATTCAACCTTAAACTGATCTCAACCTTAGACCGTAGTTAAACTTGGATTGAAGCCAACCTTGGAATGATGTTAGCCTTGATGTCTACCATTTTTTAAAGTAACCCATGGATTAAAGTCAACATTGGATTGAAATCAACCATGGATTGTAGTTAATCTTGGGTTAAAGTCAACCTTGGATTGAATTCAACCAAATGTTGAAGTCCACCTTCGAATCAAGTCAACATTTTCTTGCAATCACCCTTGGATTGAAGTCAGCCATGGATTGAAGTTGACTATGGATTGAAGTCAACCTTAATTAAAGGTCAACTATGGATTGAATTAAAAAATGAAGTGAATCCAACCTTGGATTAAACCTAACTATGAATTTAAGTCATGCATGGATCGAAGTCAACCATGAATTGAAGCCATTTATGTTACTAATATTAATAAATTGAAGTCAATATTCAATGGAATAAAACCATTTATTGAATTCAACGATGGATGAAATTCAAGATTGTCTTGGAGTCAGCCTTCGATTGAATTCAACCTTAGATTAAATTCCTTCATGGATTGAACTCAACGTTGAATTAAAGTGAACATAGGATTGAAGGAGACTTTTGAATGAAGTCGATCATGGATTGAAGTTAACCTTCGATTAAAGGAAACCTTGGATTGAAGTAAACAATGGATTGAATTTAATCATGGATTGAAATCAACCTTGGATTGAATTCAACTCTAGATTGATGTGAACCATGGATTAAAGTCGACCTTGGATTTAAGTCAACCTTACCTTAAATTCATCTATGGATTGAAGTAAACTATGGATTAAAGTCAAAATTACTTAGAAGACAACTATGGGTTGAATTCAACCATGGTTCGAAGTCAATCAAGCACTTTTTAAAATGTTGTTTTAGATTGAATTCAACCATGATTCCAAGTCTACCATGAATTGAAGTCAACCATCGATTGAAATCATTAATGTTAATATTATTAATGGATTAAAGTCAACCATCAATTGAAGTCATTAATGTTAATATTATTAATGGATTGAATTCAACCTTGTATTGAAATCAACATTTACTTGAAATTAACCTTGTACTAAGGTCAACCTTGGATTGAAGTTAACCTTGTACTAAATTCAACCTTGGATTGAAGTTAACCTTGGATTGACACCACCCATGAATTGAATTCAAGATTCGACTAAATTCATCATAGGATTGAAGTCAAGCATGGATTGCAATAAACCTTTGATTAAAGTTAACCTTGGATTGAATTTAAACCATGTATTGAAGTCAACCTTGGATTCAAGTCAACATTTGATAGAAATCACCCTTGCATTGAAGAAAGCATTCGAGTGAATTCAACCATGGAAAGAAGTGATTCTTACTTATAATTCAACTATGGATTGTGTTGGTGAAAAGTATTAAACGATTAATAAACTATTCGACAATTTAAATTGTCAAATCAAGGAGAGCGTAAACTTATAAGGTACATGCAAAATATATGCAGGGTCATAGTAACACTAATTTAATCTAATATTCCATGCGACTAAAATTGAACCTAGTTTACGAAAGCAGGGAATTGCATGAAAATAAATCTAATCTAGGAAAGCATGAAGTTGCGTAAAAATAACATTAACTAGGAAAGCATAAAATTGCATGAAATAAACTAATTCAAAACAATTCATAATAAATAAATCAAAATCAATACGGAGAAATAAGAATGTTTGTATTAAACGATCAATCCATTAAAAAATTATCCAATACATGACTAACTCTCAAAAGGCATACATTATTTCTCTACTTCCACACCCCTGAAGAGGCCTCCTCTCAAATGAAGAGAGAGCACTCTTATTTATACATGAGTTTCTTTGAAAAGAGGATAAGAAACTAATAAGTGTAGATCCACTTTTCTCTCAAGTAGGTACAACCAATTATCCCTTCAAATCCTCTCACAAATCTTGGAGAAGATGTTCTATCCATATCTCCATTATTTTTCTCCTTTGAATATGCTTGAATAATTATCCCAAATCTTCTTCAAATATTCAAATCTTGAAGATGAAATTCGAATTTGAGGCTAGGTGATCACTTTTGACCTTGTTAAAATCTTGAAATATTCCTGTAATCATCATAAAACTCATCCAACTTTGAGATATAATGAAAATATGTCAATTTTCTAATATTTAACCACAAATTCTATCAAAATACATAAAAATAAAGAAATTGGAATATAACAAGGTAACTGTTGATCCTAGATTTGTTATCATTTTTGGCAGTTAAATTACTCATTTAAACGCATGTTTTATTATCCTTTGCATATTTTATGTCACGTAAATCACTATTTAGCCTCAGGTATGAGTGTATTTAAGGTTTATATAAAATCCTTTTATTACTATTATTTTATGCTTTTATTAATTAAAAATGACATTATTAAAGTGCATTTGATATATTAATTGATTTGTATATTTATTTACATATTTTATAATCTTTTTGGGCCAAATTAATAACAAGTGTGCATTCAGCCTGCCTTGGGCACAACACGTCCAGCTTGGCATCCAGCTCACTGCACGAAACTTATTGGTAGTTTGCCAGATGTTGAAACGTGTTGTTGTAGACTGAAGTCCTAAAGCACACCACCAAACAGACACTTCATTCACCCTAGATCTGTGCCCAGCGTATCCAGCTCACGGTCCATATCGTTGTCCAGCTCTCCATCCAGATCGTTAACCAGACTGCGTGTTGTTGAAGATTGATTACGGGCATTAAAATGTGAAAAAGCCTGCAAACGACCTGTTGTCTACGCATTTGGGTAATGAAGCTCGTGTTCTAGATAATCCGCCAGCCTGCAGCCTCCTTCGCTTGCCACTACATAAACAATCTACACGTTGGGTTGATGCATTTAACCTACGTTCTAGAAAACTCGCCGTGCGTTCTCCTTTGCTCGCCACCAGTTCATTGTTTGCGCTGAAGAAGGAGTTGTGCGCCACATTTGAGAACCGTTCACGCTATAGAGGAGCTGTGTGTTACGATGTCTAGTGAAGAATACCAGAACCGTGCTGAAGAAGGGAAGATCCTGTGTGTTGTCATGCAATCTGTTAAATGCCTTTATGATTGACTAAATTTAGAGAGCAGTCAACCACTAAAGGGTCAACTTGCTCATCTCTGTAAACTATTATATATATCATCCTCTCTGTGAGAGCTCAGTTAGCTAGAAGAGTTAGTTCGCAGTGTTATCAGTTCATGCCTTGGTTTGTTCTTAAGCACATTGTATTTTTGTTCCATCGTTTGAATAAAGAGTTGTATGCTTTGTTGTTGACGATTGTGTTTTAGTAGAAGTTATCCAGGCACCACCCCTGATTGCTGAGAGGGACCCTCATCAACCAGAGGTTTATTTTCTTGTTTATTTCTTTCATTTTTTCTGTTGTAGCTAGTTTAATTTATAGTTTGTTTTATTATTTGATTTACCTCTAATGCAATTTTAATTATGAATTAGCTAGTTAATTACACGCATATTTTTCTTTCAATTTTGTTTTCAGTCATTTCATTTCCAGTTTATTGTTCAGTTTATTTGCAGGTTAGATAGAATAGATTGCTTTTTATCAAATTAAGTAAATTCAGTTATGTTTATTTCTGTTATGTCATAAGTTATTAATT
The DNA here is from genome assembly GCA_001517045.1 of Pseudotsuga menziesii. Taxonomy (NCBI): domain Eukaryota; kingdom Viridiplantae; phylum Streptophyta; class Pinopsida; order Pinales; family Pinaceae; genus Pseudotsuga; species Pseudotsuga menziesii. The sequence goes on along the minus strand of LPNX010179359.1, from coordinate 60,685 downwards.
ATGCAATTTGAATTTCAGTTTATTAATATGCAATTATTTCTTTTCATGAATTTGTTTAAGTCTATTTCACTGTTAAATTTGCTTAATAAGTAGGTTTACTTATTTCCTTTATTCATTAGATTTACATCTGCACGAATTCAGCTAAAGATTAACTCATTTAGGTTAGTTTTTATTATTTTAACTATGCAGACTGTCATTCAGACAACCTATTCAATCTGTTATTCAACCACCCCTTTCAGACCCACATTTCAGTCTGTCATTCAACCCACAGTTTTGTTTTTAGTGTTTACAATGTGTTTTGAGATTGTTTTCTGTTTTGTTTCTTTAATGTTTGAAGTATGCTTTGACTGTAATAGTTAGATGGTGGTTTTATTTTAACATTGAAGTTAAAGTTTAATTGTTTTAAGTTGTTTATGATCATTTTTTCTTACCTCCTTTTACCTTGAAAATGGTTTGAATTATTTTTATGTTTTGTTTCATAAGCTTCTTTCTAATTTTGTTTTACTGTTGTATTGTTTTGTGTTCATGCCTTTTGGATTGATCTATTCGTTTGCATGTAAAATTTAGTGTTATATGTGTTATCCTTAGAATGTTTTTAGGTTGTTTCTTTTACATTGTGTTATTGTTGAAAGAACTTGTAGGACAGAACCTAAAGATATTTCTTTTATTAAGTTTTCTACTTGCTTATTTTATTAAGTTTTTTTAATAAGTTTTCTACTTGCTTCCCTTATTAAGTTTTATACTTGCTTATAAGTTAAATCTTCCTTGCACCCTAGTTTCCCATTTGAATAGGCAGTTGTTGATTGTATCTTTTTTCAGTTTAAAGTTATAAAATAAATTATCAATTGTTTATTTTATTATTATGTCTCAGTTTAATTACCTTAATAATTGCATTCTTAGGAGTTTGACTCGGTTTTTCGTTTTGAAATATCTTTCGATATTTTGTTTGTTAAAATATTTACACGACACCCTCTAGCTTCGCATATATTTTGTATCAACTCTAAGCCTACCAACCCCGGTCAATAATTAAATATTAGGTGAATTAATATAGACATTATAACACCCAACATTTTTGGTGCCGCTGCCGAGGAGTTGTTCTGTAAGGTAGAATAGATAGAATTATGTATGAAGCTTAGCTATAGGCTGGTGGTGGGGGAGCGGTAAGACGAGAGGTAAGAACCTATGCATCTGTTATAAAAGCGCTTCCAAATCCAGCAACAGTAGTAGCATAGGTTTTCTTTAATTAATTTTTTTTCATGAGCAGACTTAGAGACCCTCAGGGTAGATTTGTTAAAACATGAAAACTTATTGAAATTCCTACTAACTTTCACAGGGGACGCAATACCCCGACTACTAACTCAGAATAAAGGTATCGAAAGATGCCTATAGGAAGTAGTTCTACCCGAAAACTTGAAGAGACCCTCTCAGGGGAATTTACTGGGGAAGCCATAGAGGAAGAAGGAACCTTCATAAAAGAACCTAAGGATCCCATTTTTGAGGAAATTCAAGAGGATCAACCACTAGAAACCTCTAACCCTCCACTAGTCTTGAATCCAAATAATACAACCTTTTTACTAGTAGGGGATCTGAATTTCATTGACTTTGTTGATCCTGCCCAAGTAAAATCTCTCTTTACAACTTCTATAGATCCAGTTATCTCACAAATTGAAACTTCCATAGTAGAACCTACTATCCCTCTAGGATTTAATAAAAACATGGTTGATCAGAGGAATATATCTCCCGAAAAAGAATGTTGGGACTCCCCATTATCACCTCGAAGGGTTCCCCCTAGGTATATTTACGTTAAAAATCCAGCATATATGGACAAATGAGGAGAAAATGATGAAGGAGAAGGGGAAAATCGAACTGAGGCTACCTTCGGGTTCCCTATTTTGGACACTATACAGGATGTAACTATGAAAAACATCCCTCCTTCCTCCTTACCTACTTTCTATGGAAAAAATAATGAAGACCAAACACATTCTTGTTCGAGTTCAATATCCTTTGTAGGAGTTATAATTATCTACAAGCTGCTCATAAATTAAAACTCTTTCCCACTACACTGAAAGATTTCGCTTTGAAATGGTTCATGGGATTAGGTGAATTCACTATCAGAACTTGGGATGATATGAAAACCTACTTCTTGCGAAAATATCAAGAGTATTGCAAACCTAAGGACTCTCGACATGATATATTCAAGATACAACAAATCGAAGACGAGAGCCTTGAATACTATCTTGAAAGGCTCGTTTATACATTGCATAAATCAAAATATAATGACCTCCGAGAAGATGAAAAACATACACTTTTCCTTAAATGAATCTCCGAGGACTTGTTAGAAAGCCTTAATCTCATGGCAGCTAGTGATATTTCTCATAAATATTTTGCACAAATTGGTGAAATGTGTAAAAATTATTCAAGAAGAAGGGGGAAAGTTGGGAAAAACTTTCAAGAGCCTTATAGTAGAAATGTAAGAGGAAACCTTCCTAGTTCAGGTGGAGTTACAAGGGTAGAGTTAGGAAACCTGTTGGAGAATTTTAAGACTGATATCTTAGGAGCAATGGGTTCTCAACTAGATGCTTTACAAGCCAAGGAAAGGCAGGATGAAGAACGGGAAGCAATGAGTATGTTTGTCCAAGGTGTAGAACCTAACATCCCCAAAGAGAATGTCCATTAAACAACATCTCCGTGTGTCACATCTGTACAGAATACCATCCAATAGATAATTGTCCATCCTTACCTAGGTTGAAAGCCATCTATAAGAGTGAGGATGTAGCTAAAACATCTAGGATGCCTCCTTGGCAACCTAGAGATCAACCAGGATATCAGAACTTTCCACCACAACCCCCACTCTATTATCCTCCGTATCAACCACCTCAACAATGGAACAATTCAACATTAGAGGAAATTTGCGGTCTAAAATGGGCCTTATAAGAAAACGTGCCAAAATAAGTTTTTGTTAGTTGGAATTCAAGAACCAATAGAATTTCAATAAAATAAGTCAACCATAATGGTTGAATTGACATATTTGTCATTAAAAAAAACTACTTTTATTGTTCGTATTTTCGACATATCTCATTGTGTTTTTACTCAAATTTCGATCGGGAGAGCTTGTTGTATGCGGAAATTGATTCCGCATCCAAGGAGTACCCACACTGCATACTTTTGACAGACCCCTCTACCCCAAAAACAATAAATACCTGAAAAAACGTGATGATGACATCATCATCATGTTTTTTCAGGTATTTATTGTTTTTGGGGTAGCGGGGTCCGTCAAAAGTATGCAGTGTGGGTACTCGTTGGATGCGGAATCAAATTCCGCATCCAATGAGCTCTCCCGATCGAAATTTGAGTAAAAACACAGGGAGATATGTCGAAAATACGAACACAAAAAGTAGTTTTTTTCTTTCTTCCTCCAAAATTAATCAATATTATTTTATTATTTTAACTATTATTTTATTATTTTCCTTAGGAGGCCCATTTTAGACCCCAAAATTCCTCTAATGGTTGGTAGAACTGGCCACCTCAGTACCCTCCTCCTCAATTTTCACAACAGCATTATAGGCTACAGGGATGGAGAGGAAAACCATATCCTCAGTCACAACCTATCCCTGCACCTAGTCATCCGTATCCTCAGCACCAAATAAATTTCCAGCAAAATCCACCTGGATTTGTACCTCCAGTTCCCTTCATCACACAACAACCTCATCACTTCCAAAATACAAATCCTCCTTGACTGAAATTATTACCTACGCAACCAATACCTAACCCGAATAATAAACCAACTCAAGCTCTTAACAAAATTGAGCTACAAACTCTTCCATCATACCTAATTTTGATTGTACCTGTACATGAGATTCAATTATAGTCTAAAAGAGTTGTGAATAATAAACCCAAGTCATCAGTCATCATTCAGGAAGCAACCGAAGAAGAAGAAGATTCAAATGAACCCGTGAATGATGTTATTTTTGAGGATGTGAACATTCCAAAGGTTCCAGTACATACCCATCCTCCACAAGGATCTATTCAGGAGCAAATAATTCCTCCATTTCCAGAAATATTAGTGATTGAGAAACCTGTAGTTCATCCGGAGTATAACATTTTGAATGAATTAAAGAATATCTGTATCAAAATTCCTTTATTACAAGCTATTAAGGACATACCAATCTATAGTAAGGTGATAAAGTAACTATGCATTAAACATTCAGGGAAGAAGAAAAAGGACCCTCTTACAATTCATGTTATAGGAGAGATGTCTGAATGTATGATAGATCAATCCCAGATTGCAAAATATGCAAATCCAAGAGCCCCAGTAGTGACTGTAATTATAAACAACACCTCCATAGACAATACATTAATCGATTTAGGATTCACTATCAATATGATGACCACCACGGTCTTAGGAGTTTTACAGTTATGACAATTTCTCCACCCTACCCCTTCTATCTTAGAACTAGTAGACCGTACTATGGTAAAACCTGCTGGAGTCCTGGATTATATTATCATATCAGTAGCCTCATGGGAATACCTAGTCGACTTTATGGTCGTAGAATCAAAGGATCCTTCTAAAGGACATCATATTATATTGGGAAGACCATGGTTAGCTACTGCCAATGCTTTTATACGATGCAGGGATGGAGAGATGACAATTTACTATGGGTTGTCTACACTGAGACTTATATTATACCCCCTAGCACAACCAATAACTGAAAATGCATGGTTTTCTTTAGGGGATGAAGACTTTGATGATCTTTCCCTCCCTAGTGAATTATCTTGGGCACTTCAAGAGAAGACCACTAAGAATGCATTAAACTAGTTTGTCTCTTCGACAACTTGTATAGATCTCCTGCAGTATTTTGCTCAGTTTGACCATATTTTCGAAGACGAATTTCAAGAGAATATGGCTCTTTCAATGTTTACAAAAACACCTTGTGTCTTCACAATTGAAGAACATACATGACCATATACTACACCTTGTGAGGTTGGCCCTGAAATTTTTTTACATATAAACGTAGGGTTAAGTGAGAATCAACAAGCACAGCTGCTTAAAGTTCTTAAAAAAAAATGCTGGAGCATTTGCATGGGAATACACTGATATGAAGGGTATACACCTTGACACTTGTATTCGCCACATTTACATGGATCTAAGCATGTCACCTATAAGGAAGCCATAGAGGAGGATGAATCCTGCTCTAAAGGATATAGTAAAAGAAGAATTACAAAAACTCCTCATTGTTGGTTTCATTTATCCTATCTCTGATAGTAAATGGGTGTCTCCCTTAGTGGTAGTTCCGAATAAAGTCACAAGGAAATGGTACATTTGTGTTGATTTTAGAGAATTAAACAAAGCTACACTCAAAGATTACTTCCCTTTCCCCTTTATTGATCAAGTGTTAGATACCTTGTCAAGTAAACAGTATTTTTCCTTTCTTGACGGATATAGTGGTTACAACCATATTTTAATAGCACTAGAAGATCAAGATAAAACCACCTTTACATGCCCCCGGGGAACATACGCTTATCAAGTTTTTCCATTTGGCCTATGTAATGAACCTGCCACTTTTCAGCGAGCAGTTTTAGGAATCTTTTCCGATCTTATACATGACTGTGTGGAGGTATACATGGATGACTTTACGGCCTATGGTAATACTTTTCAAGAATCCCTTGATAACCTCAAGAAGGTATTGATCTGATGTCAAGAAATGAATTTATCTCTTAGTCATGAAAAATGTAAAATGTTACTGACAGAAGGTATAGATTTAGGACAGCATGTTTCCTCCCAAGGAATTAAGGTAGATCCTGCTAAGATCGAAGTCATTGTTGGCCTTCCCCCTCCGAAAACGCAAAAAGAGGTTAGAATCTTTCTTGGTCATGCAGGCTATTACCGCTGCTTTATTGAAAATTTCACTAAAATAGCTACACCAATGTTTAAATTTCTTACAAAGGATGTAGAATTCCAGTGGAAAGAGTCTTGCCAAAATGCTTTTGAAATTATAAAAGCTAAACTATCGGTGGCACCAATACTTAGGGTCCCCGATTGATCCCATCCTTTTCATATATCCACCGATGCCTCTGATACAGCCATAGGAGGAGTCATGGGACAAAAGAGGGACAAGCACCTTATGCCATCTATTTTATTAGCAAAAATTTGAATCCTGCCAAATTGAATTATACTGTTACTGAAAAGTAATTTTTGGCAGTAGTTTATTCTATTAATAAATTTCATCATTATATTACAGGTTACGATGTTTTTGTCCATTCTGATCACTCTGCCATTAGATTTTTAGTGAATAAACCAATTACCAATGGTAGAGTGACCCAGTGGCTTCTTTTATTACAATAATTTAACATTAATGTTATTGACTGACCTGGTAAAGAAATTTTAGTAAAAGATTTCATTTCCTGTATTCAACGTGAAGACGGTACTAAACCTGTTGACGACATTTTTCCTGATGAGAATCTACTTGTTGTGTTTGTTCAAACCCCTTGGTTTATAGATATTTCCAATTATTTAGCAATTGGGAAAATTCCAAATCATTTGTCCCCACATGAGAAGCGTCGTATTATAGTTCAGAGCTCCAATTATTCTTGGGTTGATAATGATATCTTCCGCACTGGTCCATACCTTATTATTCGACGATGTGGGTAGGAGGATGAAATGCAAGACATCATCCATGCATGCCATGATGGACCATGTGGAGGACATTTTTTTGATAATAGGATAGCATACAAAGTATTACATTCTAGTTATTATTGGCCAAGCATTTTTAAGGATGCTGCCAAATATGTTAAAGGATGCGATAGTTGCCAAAGAATGGGAAAACCTACGTCATCTGATCATATGCCTTTACAACCCCAAGTCATGATTGAACCCTTTGAGAAATGGGTTGTTTTTTTTGTAGGACCAATTTCTCCCATGTCTCGTAAAAAGAGATATACCCTAGTTTGTATGGACTATGTCACCAAATGGGTAGAAGCCAAAGCTTTGTTTAGGGCCACAGAGAAATCAGTGGTAGAATTCATATATGAAGAAATATTCACCCAGTTTGGAGTACCTAGAGAAATTTTTACAGACCAAGGTACTCAATTTACTTCTAAATTAATGAAAGAACTCACTGCGAATATGGTATTCGACACTGCAAGTCTTCACCTTATCATCCTTAGGCTAATGGTCAAGTAGAATCAAATAAAAAAGTATTAGAATCCATTTTAACCAAAACCATTCACTTACATCATAAGGATTGGGAAGATAGACTCCTCGAGGCTTTATGGGCATATAGGATAACATGGAGAAACACTACTAGACATACCCCCTATGAGTTAGTGTATGGCAAACAAGTCCTTTTACCTATTGAATTTCAAGTTAAAACCTTTCGTATGGTAGCACAATTAGGCATGGATTTGGATGAAGCATAGAAACAACGAATATTATAGATTAATGAGTTAGATGAAATTAGACAAGATGCACTCCAAAGAACGATGTTAATACATAATCAATGAAAAACATGGCATGATAAATTTATTAAGAAAAAACAGTTTAATACTGGAGATTGGGCACTACTATTCGATTCACAGTTTAAAATTTTTAAAGGGAAATTAACTACCTATTGGATGGGTCCATACGAAGTAGTTACAGCCTTTGACAATGGATCAATAGAAATCAAAACAATTGATGCCTCACAAGTTTCATTTGTAGTAAATGGACATAGACTTAGGCTCTATCACCAACCAATATCTAAACAGGATTTTATACATAACGTTTTGCAGCAGAATGAAATGGAATTAGTTGAAGGAGAAATTATTCCTCCTCCTCCTGACCCTTAAAAAAATATTTTGGGTTATTATCACTTGTATATATGTAAATATGTGCTTGTTTCTTTGAATAAATAAGAGTAATTTCTAATAGATTGTTTACAAGGGACTCTTTTTCTTTTTTATATTTTTTTTTAGGAATAAATTGAATCATCTAACAAGTGGTTTTGTAGTTTGATTGCAAGTATATTATCTCTATGAGCAGCTAACGGAATATTATTTGGAAAAAGGGAAGTACGCTTAAACATTTATAATGTATCTTAACCTTTCTTAGGGTACTTTCGAAATTTGCAGCTTATATTGATAATTCAAAAAAAAATTATTATTAAAAATCCTTTGTATATCATACTTAACCAGTTCTTCTATGATTCATATAGTTTTTGGTACCTTGATTCAGACATGTATATTCTCGATTTATTCTTTTAAACAGTTGCTTATATAAGACCCAGTTTCATTATCATATTTTTCACAACCTTATCTTTCACCTATGGATTACTAGTTCATCCTATACTTGTTATCAAAACTTGTCTCTCAAGTATTTTGGTGATAACTTGAAAGTAAGTGGAATTTTTGTCTGTGGGGAACATTACTTTTTAAAATAAGCGGGACTGTTAGGTTAAAGAACAACTTTAAGTTATTCTCTTTTGACATGATTTATGGTGAGGCCATTATAAAATTATTTACACATTTATTTTACAAAAACAAATTGAATTATGTGTTTAGCAGGCCTTAACACGCTCTAGTACCAATCGGCTTCCATATATTTAATATCATTATACAAGGAAAACCCACCAGGGTACTGAACAGGCTTGCTAGCAGCGATTCAATGCTAAGTAAAACCTTATAACACGAAGCTTGATAAATGCAAGTAAACCCATCGGGGTACTAAATAGACTCGCTGGCAGCGGGGCTATGCTTGCATGATACCAAGATAAACCCGTCGGGGTACTAAACAGGCCTGCTGGAAGCGGGGAAATATTGGGTAAAAGAGATCTAGTTAATACACCACTATGCATGTAGTTCGTAAAATAATATAATGAAAATTCTTCAATATATATATGTCATGGACAATTGTTTATAATGTGATTTGAGAATGCCTGTAAGTTGGACTTTGCCCTGGCCGTCTAATTCTACATATTTCTAGGATGTCATTATCCTAGAAATGGGACCCATAGCTGTAAATCTCACACACTACAGGGTACACTTAAAATATTTTATGATGACAAGATATCTTTAAAATGAGGCATGGATGGCTAGTTCTTCCTATGGTATTCTTTTGATTATATTATTCTCATTCAAGTGGTCTTTTTAAGCACGGTTCTATTTTTCATGAATATACATCTATGAATCATTTCCATTTACTAGTTAGTTTTTCTTATAATAAACAGTGTGATAGCACTCTTTAATTTCTATTTTCTGGAACAATCAACTTCTTCTCTTTGTATGGCTTGAGGACACGCCATATCTTCGGTTTGGGGGAGGAAGGATTGGGAAAATTAGATTGTTTTACATTTCATTATTTATGACAAATCTAGTTATCTCTAACAAATGATAAGTATTTTCAGGAATGTTTTTAGTGGAACTTGGTTATAGCTTGAAACATATTTTTACAGCAAATTCAATATGGAAGACCATATGAAGGATCGAATGAAGGTCCAAATGAAATATGAAATAGCGATCTAAATAAAATATGGTGATATTATACCACTTGTGATTAAAATATGCTAACCAAATTTTGTTTTTGGGCAAATAGTTTTTACTTCCATATCATTTCACTGTTAATAATCATGTCCTCTTACCCAATCATGCATGTAAATGATCAATCTTCTTGATTTTCAAAATGCGTTTTATGCTTTTGTGTTATATGTTCAACCTATCCAAAGTTTTACTTTGGACATGGTTGAATTAATTTCAAACGTTATAAATGACAAAAAAAATTTGAACCTAAGAACTGCTAAATCAAGAATGTTGAAAAACTCAATAAAATCATTTTTAACCTTCATGGCAATGTTTGACATGAAATACATGTTATTTTTAAGTTACATGTTTAAAGAGTGAAGTTTAAATCACTTCCTTCATCTTCCAAGTCAAAGGTAGCTGCTAGTTCGTCTTCTTCCTAAATTATTTTTCTTTCTTTTTTCTCAGTGAGACCTCGCATTTCTCCGGTTTGGGGGAATGTTGATCCTAGATTTGTTATCATTTTTGGCAGTTAAATTATTCATTTAAACACATGTTTTATTATCTTTTGCATATTTTAGGTCACACAGATCACTATTCAACCTCAAGTATGAGTGTATTTAAGGTTTATATAAAATCATTTTATTATTATTATTTTATGGTTTTATTAATTAAAAATGGCATCATTAAAGAGCATTTGATATATTAATTGATTTGTATTTTTGTTTGCGGATTTTATAATCTTTTTGGGCCAAATTAATAACAAGTATGCATTCATCCTTCTTTGTGCACAGCATGTCTAGCTCGACGTCCATCTTGTCATCCAGCTCGCTGCGCGAAACACGTTGGTAGTTTTTCAGATGTTGAAACATGTTGCTATAGACTATAGTCCTGAAGCATACTGACAAATAGACACTTTGTTCACCCTAGATCTGCACCCAACGTATCCAGCTCATGGTCCAGATCGTTGTCCAATGCTTCGTCCAGATCCTTAACCAGACTGTGTGCTGTTGAAGATTGATTACGAGCATTAAAATGTGAAACATCCTGCAAACGACCTGTTGTCCACACGTATGGGTAATGAAGCTCATGTTCTAGATCATCTGCCAGCCTACACCCTCCTTCGCTTGCCACCACATCAACAATCCACACGTTGGGTTGATGCATTTAACCTAAGTTCTAGAAAACTTGCCATGCATTCTCCTCTACTCGCCACCAGTTCATCATTTGCATTGAAGAAGGAGTCATGTGCCACATCTTAGAATCATTCACACTGAAGAGGAGTCGTGCGTTACGTTGTCCAGTGAAGAAGACTAGAACCGCACTGAAGAAGGGAAGATCCTGTGCGTTGGCCTGTGATCTGTTAAACGCCTTTATGATCAACTAAATTTAGAGAGCAGTCGACCACTAAAGGGTTGACTTGCTCCTCTTTGTAAACTATTATATATATCATCCTTTGTGTGAGAGATTAGTTAGCTAGAAGAGTTAGTTCGCAATGTTATCAGTTCATGCTTTGATTTGTTCTTAATCACATCGTATTTCTATTCCATCATTTGAATAAAGAGTTGTATGCTTCATTGTTGACAATTGCGTTTGAGTAGAAGTTAGTTAGGCACCACCCCTGATTGCTGAGAGGGCCCCTCATCAACCAAAGGTTTCTTTTCTTGTTTATTTCTTTCATTTTTCTATTGTATCTAGTTTAATTTATAGTTTGTTTTATTATTTCATTTACGTGTAATGCAATTTTATTTCTGAATTAGCTAGTTAACTGTGTGCATAGTTTCCTTTCAGCTTTGTTTTCATTCATTTCATTTCCAGTTTATTGTTTAGTTTATTTGCAAGTTAAATAGAATAGATTGCTTTTTATCAAATTAAGTAAATTTAGTTCTGTTTATTTTTGTTCTGTCATAAGTTATTAATTATGCAATTTGAATTTTAATTATTAATATGCAATGATTTCTTTTCATGAATTTGTTTAAGTCTATTTCACTATTAAATTTTCTTAATAAGTAGGTTTACTTATTGCCTTTATGCATTAGATTTACATATGCATGAATTTAATTGAAGATTAACTCATTTAGGTTATTTTTTATTATTTTAACTATGCAGACCATCATTCGGACATCCTGTTCACTCTGTTATTTAGCCACCCCTTTCAGACCCACAGTTCAGTCTGTCATTTAGCCCATAGTTTTGTTTTTAGTGTTTTTAATGTGTTTTGAGATTGTTTTCAGTTCTGTTTCTTTAATGTTTGAAGTATGATTTGACTGTAATAGTTAGATGATAGTTTTGTTTAACATTGAAGTGAAAGTTTAATTGTTTTAAGTTGTTTATTATCATTTTTTCTTACCTCCTTTTACCTTGAAAATGGTTTGAATTATTTTTATGTTTTGTTTCTTAAGTTTGTTTCTGATTTTCTTTTACTGTTGTATTGTTTTTTGTTCATGCCTTTTGAATTGATTTATCCGTTTGCATGTAAAATTTAGTGTTATATGTGTTTTCCTTAGTATGTTTTTAGGTTGTTTCTTTTACATTGTGTTATTGTTGAAAGAACTTGTAGGATAGAACCTAAAGATATTTCTTTTATTAAGTTTTCTACTTGCTTCTTTTATTAAGTTTTTTTATTAAGTTTTCTACTTGCTTATAAGTTAAGTCTTCATTGCACCCTAGTTCCCATTTGAATAGTCAGTTGTTGATTGTATCTTTTTTAGTTTAAAGTTATAAAATAAATTATCAATTGTTTAGTTTATTATTTTGTCTCGGTTTAATTACCTTAATAATTGCATTCTTAGGAGTTTGTATCAACTCTAAGCCTACCAACCTCGGTCGATAATTAAATATTAGGTGAATTAATCTAGATATTATAACACCCAATAGTAACCCATATTTATTTATGAAAATCGTATAAGGAATGGTTAATGGAGTGATGAATAGGGAAGAATATGAGGAATATTGAAGGGAAAATATGATTAAAATGAGACATTTGGGTGACTCAACATCTTTCCCATCTAAACTTGTTGCATGTCCTCACGCAACTGTGCATAAAATTTTCGGCTTCTTAACTTTGGCTTTGCATGACGATGTTTTTAACAATGAATCATTTCATGACATGAAATATATAAGTAGTAGCTAATTTTACTTATGGTTGGTTCTTGTGTGAAAACCATGAATATGGCAAATGTTGGTTCTTGTGTTAATGACATTCATTTTTTCTATGGATGCAATAAATAAAAATTGAAAGTCTACATACACCTGAAATGATAATCCATCAATGTACATTAGAAATCATTTGCTTCATGTTATGAATCATGCCAAACATAGATCAAATTGTAACAAAGTGTAATTTGCAATAGACTTGCTGGTCAATGGTAAATGAGATGATGGCATGTGTAAAATGGAATCAAATGATAATAAATATATTCCCCCCCAACTGAAGATGTGTTAAGTTGATGAAACTGAGTAAGGCAGTGTAACATGGCGAGGAAATTTTCCAAATTCATTTATCTCTAGAATTTAAGGAATCACATGATTAAAGATTAGAAAATAGCATACCTCCACTTACCAAAAAAGATGATGGACTATGCAAGAGAAACGTAGATGATGCTGCTACTCGATCACGTTCTGTAAAGTGAAGGAATTTGAACTACTACTTGGTTGAATGAAGTAGAAAGTTGAAATTTGAAATTTGAAAGTGGAACTGTAGTACTCTCATATGGTTGGAAGTATGTTGCAAACTGCTGACAGAGTCATGAAAAGAATATAGTCTTCACTTGCTACAAAAACCGATGGTACAATTCTTACTATGCAAATAAATGTGTTGATGTCAAGCATGGAAAGAAGTCATTGGATTACCAGCCATTGATGGATGTCGTTAACCAATGCAAGGCAACTCACCATTCATGTCAATGAGTGCTAAGGTACTTAAGTACATATTGCGAAGTGAGAATAAATGAGATGATGTCGAGCCACTTAAAAGATCTAATGATAAAGGGACATTGATGTGTTCCCATGACTGTTAGTGATAGAACTTTCCATTAAGGCATGCATGCCTCAAGGTACTCAAAAGGAACTCTAGTCTCTATCCCAGATAAGGTGCTGAGGTTGACGGGGAAGACTTGTTGAAAGGTGGGCCTTAAGGAATCCCACATCATTCAACTCGAGTTGTACAAAATGATTGGTAGTACTATAGATAAAGGATATCATGATCAAACAGTTTTTATGACAAAGAAAACAAGGAAATGTAGTCATGGAACGAGAGCTGAATGGTTTTATTTATGAAGAAAAAAGATGATCTGCAAACAAGGAATGGATGTATGTAAATTAGAAAGGAAGACACGTGTGAATTCATGATGGATAAAGTAATGAAATGTGGACTTCAATACATGGATAACTAATAGGCATAGAAAGATAAGGGTAAATGATCATCTCATGGCGTAATGGCATAATTGGATTTATGCAAGGTTGTAATGTAGTGGCAAATGTCATGACATGTGTGATGAAAATTTAAGCTCCTCCAAGCTTTCAATGAGGCATGTTTTCTGAAAATATTTGTGATTCTTGAAAATCACTTCTACATGAAATTGAATCATCTTCGAACCTTTAAAAACTTAGTACTAATCCCGCATGAAAATTGTGAGAGCTTCAAAGAACATAAAATGCAGAAATGAGTACGAATGATAGAAACCAAATAAAATAAAACACATATTTTTTTAACTGTTTCCTTTATGTGCTAGTTTCTTTGTCTGTCATTGTTTGAAGTGACTCAAGAAAACAAGTAGCGTAAATGTAAAAGCATTGCTCTGATATCATTTCCAGGAATGATTGAAATCCATTGGCAATTTTTTTTAATTCCTTTTTATTTGTCATGTTTTTCCTCATGTTTTTATTTTATTTTTACCTTAATATATATATATGATTTTTTATTTTGTTTAATTTTTTTTTGTTCTTTTTTTTACCTATTATATATACATATATATTAACTAAAAATAATAAAAATCATGCTAAAAGAAGATGGCAACCAAAACACTATTATACAAATGTTACAAAATGATAGTGGTAAACAGAAGATCTATAGAAATTGAAATTATTTCATATTGTCATCAAATTAAATTACACGGTTGATTGGGAATAATCTAGAACAATTTCAGCAAATGAAAATCACAATCTAAGACCTCATTGAAAAAGAATCATTTAGGCACATGACCACTTCTAATACCTTTGCGAGATTTGGTATTGCGCCATCAAACCTAGGCTTTTTACATTCAGGAATGCACAAAATTTCAACAGACAGATAGCCACATCACACAGAAATTAATGAACATGAGTATTCACCAAGCCAATTTCCTTAACACGATTAATGAGATGCCATGGCAGCAGAGTTGCAGTTGATCTCCTTGTTGAATGAGTTTATCAAATTGACCTAGATCCAGTTATAAATTGATATTTAGTCGCAGTTCTAAAGTTAGATATTGATCCAGCTCTTTAAGCAATGCTTGGTTTAGTAATATCAATCGAAGAGGATGCAGCATATAGATTTCCATTGGTCGCAACGCCCCTATAATACCCCTAAATTAATAATTATTATAATTCTATTGGAAAAATACTTTATTGATTATTTTATTATTTTTATTATTTTTGAGAGAAAAGTCAAGAATACAACATTTTGTAATAAAAACATTTTTATTTAATAAATATGTTGAAGGGGGACAAAAGTGAATATAGTTGTTGAAGAGTGTTTGTTGACTCACAAGAGGAAAAAGACAGGTGGCAAAAACCACTGAGTTAGAACTCAAGATGCAGGAGGCATCATCCCCAAAAATTAGGTCATAACTCCAAATTGAATGCTAAAGAGAAGGAGGCTGATAAATGACCAAGTCCTAGGAAACATACTATAAATTAGTATGTCCATAAGTAGTAGGATGCTAACATTGGATGAGGATTAACATCTGTGAAATGCAGCAAATGACGCATTGAAATATTTTTCTCTTGTGGTTTAGTGAACAAGCTCAAGGATTCTGAAGTAAGTAGCTTGGCTACTTTGGGAGTTGGTTGGGAGGAACAATTTCTCCACTTTTGTATTCCCAACATTGGTGCTAGGTTTATACTTTATATTTTTAATGCTGTAGAATATGGTTAAATCCTAAATCTGAAGTAGTTTAATGTAAATTCTAATTGTATTCAATTAGCTTATTGTTGTTATACTTGTATCATGTACCTAATGGAATGAATTTGTCTATTTCTAATATGAACAGTATAATCCTATATTCAATTGTATATTTCCTATTTTCATTTTTTTCCTAAATATTTCCTTAATATGCATTTACGGAATTAAAGTGTCAACTGAATCTATGATTTATGTTTATAGAATATATGGAGTTAATTTACGATCAAGGTAAATAGGGATATCATTCACTAGTTATTATAACAAAATTATAGTCTGAGCACAGGAAAAAATAAGATCGAATATTACAGTCAATTAATTCTCCATGTAAAACTTAGTCTAAAATGCTATAAGTTGGACAACTCTACTATCAGTTTGTAAGTCACAACTTTCTAGAGATTTATAATTTATTAAAATAAACCTCGTCTCATAAACCCTTGTACAAATCGAGACTATTTAGATCAGGATTTTTGGTGATAAATTTAAATATCTATGGATATTTTAATCATGGAAATCATCAATTAAATAATTACAACTTATTCAACTAATCAATTACGGATCTACAAATATCCTATCTAATATTACATTGTCAGTTAACAATTGGATTTTATGTCAACTGTGGTAATCCACATTACGGTTTAATTAAGATGCCCCAACTATTCGCAACAATGAATCTTTATTTCCCATGCCTGGTAATAATCCCATCATGGATGGTTGCCGAGTGTTAATAAAGTTTAGTAATCAGATCTAAAAGAATATTACCAACTTACTCAGGACAATAAGCCCATCGAAGGATGGAAACCATTGATTGAAACAAATAAACATACATTTATAACTACAGTATAATTCATGAAAGCATTTCCATCGAAAATGTAAATTACCCCTTAGACTGTATTAAAAATTATTAAGTGCGGAAAGAAGGTTTGCGTAAGAATATTTCCACAAAAAAATTATAAAGCCACCCCCAATCCGAAATCCACGGTTGTGTAAGGTTAATTACGGAGGGTTATTTCTAAAAGTTTAAAATGCAACCCGCAATACGTAATCCACATTGCGGACGGTGAATTACAGGAGAATAATCCTAAAAAGTTAAAATACGTCCCGCAATCCGTAATCCATAATTATGAAAGGTTAATTATGGAGGGATACTTCTAAAAAGTTAAAATACGTCCTGTAATCCGCAATCCGTAATTGTGGAAGGTTAATTGCGAAGGATACTTATAAAAAGTTAAAATATGTCCTGCAATATGCAATCCACAATTGTAGAAGGTTAATTCCAAAGGAGTACTTCTAAAAAGTTAAAATATGTCCCACAATCCACAATCCGCAATTGTGGAAGGTTAATTGCGGGGGGATACATCTAAAAACTTAAAATACAACCCGCAATCCACAATTGCGGAAGGAACATTGCGGAAGGTCAATTGTGAGAGAATATTTCTAAAATGTTAAAAATACAACTCGCAATTTGAAATCTGCATTTGCAGAAGGATCATTGCAGAAAGCTAGTTGTGGAAAGTTAATTTTCTTTATATTTTATTGGAGACCCACAATCCACAATTCACATTTGCAGAAGGAACATTGCGGAAGACTAATCACAGCTGGTAAATTGCGGAAGGAAAAGTATAAAATGTTAAAAGTACAACCCATAATCCACAATTCACATTTGCGGAAGGTTAATTTTTTTTATAACTTACTGGATACCCACAATCCGCATTTGCAGAAGGTTCACTTTTTTTATAGTTTAATGGAGACCCACAATCCGTAATTCGCATTTGCAGAAGGGTCCTTGCAGAATGATCATTGCGAAAGGGTCATTGCGGAAGGCTAACTTGCAGAATGACCATTCTGGAATGGTCATTTTGGAATGATCACTGCGGAAAGAACAATAAACATAGCAAATCAAGATTTAAGCAGTTAAATGAATGGAAGCCTAACTGTCAGAACCGGGTTCTGAGATTGAGGAAAGGTTGAACGAACAAGTAATGCTAAGGATATGCAATAAACTCTCAATGTTCAATAATGCCCTATTACAGTTATGGACTTTAATAATGTGTCTTTAGATATATGTTATAAAAAAATATATTTTATTATGGGTTTTGGAGGTGTGTTACAGCCCCTTCGCTTGGTGTCAAATCCTCCAGCACCAGCAGATAAAGATGTTAGAGAGCCAACATCTAAGACAACAACAATTGTAGTTGCATCCATTGATCCAGTTTATTCACTACCGGGAGGATACAAAATATTATGTGTCTAAATCATATCCAAATAATAGCATATATCAAATAAGTGTCTCAAAAAAGGAACATATATAAATTCTCTATGTGTGCCTCTCTAGAATCTTGCAATGCCACCTTCTATTACTATTTTTTGGGAAGGTTTTGCTAAGTTCAACGAACCATTCATTGGAAACTCTAGCCACCTATGATTATTGAAATTCCCCCTTTTGAACCTTCTCTATGAATAAAACGGTAGAGGATACCCCTTGGTAAATACTCGGTCGCTATTGACAAGTTCGGATAATTTGTTAAAACTGCCATGAAAAGGACAGCATTTGGATGCCACAAATGTTTCATGATATAAACCTCTGTAAGAAACTCCTTGATTCATTCTTATTATATGAGCTAGGAGGAGATATAGACCAACTTGTTCACATCTGTCGCTAGTCTCATGATTTCGTATGGCTCCATGTCGATCAGATAAGTGTTGTTGGGGGAATATACTGAGCCATATCCATATCTAGATAGATTATAAATAGCCAAAAATTATGGACATGGCTGAATGGATGGATTGTCGATTAGCCGAGTATAAAATCCCACCCATCAATGATTGGCATAACCTGTATTGAATGCATTGACTTATCAACTAGTGTCTTTCGACATCTACATCGATGATGTTCTCCCGAATATTGGCTAGCAGGAAACGAGATCTCCTGATACTAATATCCTATCAGGTGGCTATGACCGATGGGTAATGAGGGTCTATCGATGAGCGCAATTATGTGTGGGTTAAAATACATTTGAATCCCGTCAATTTGATAAAGTTCATCAAAGGATAGGTCTGGTAGGAATATTGTGTCATGCATGGAATCTTCATGATTTGACAGTGTGAAGATCAAAAGGGGGTTTAGAAGTGTATGGCGTTCAACATGTCCATAGTTAAATGAACCAATCTGGGTAGCATATCTATGCAATAATTACTTCAAACAACCCTTAACTTGCATGAGAATTTCCAGCAGGAAAAACTGCCACAACGAGGGTGAATAATCCAGAGAGAACGACACCTATGCAAATAGTGGAATTTATTTTTGATCCATCCCAAGAGGATTTGATCCTGTAACTGCATACTTAGTTCTAAAATAAAGGAATATTGGGTCACATTATTTGCAAATCGAATGGCTAGCATGCAAAAAAAATTCAAATCAATCCTAAATGATAAAAGAAATATGCAAATATAGATCCTTAGTCGCGAGGNCCCCCAACTCAAGAGATCACATAAAATGCAATAGTTTTTTTTTGGTACATCAAATTATTAAAACTCATGTTTATTTATGTTTGATTGTTTTTTAATTCATTGCAGGTTTTAATTCAAGGTTGCAGGATGAAGCTAGCTATGGGGGCGATGTTTGTAGGTTTATCCTGTAACTTCAATCAAAAAATTCAGAAATGGCATGGCATTTTTATTGATGTTTTATTTTAATGTTTGCTGGTTTCAATTATCATTTTGCAGGTGTTTTTTTAAATAAATAAATTAGAAAAAAAATAAAATTCACGCTAAAAGTATTATTATTATTATTCTTGTATATATATATAATTCTTTCATTAAACTTTAACCCAAAAAAATTAATTAAAAATGTTTTTTTTCTTAGGTTTACTTATTCCTAATAAAACATCTATAATGGAAAATTACAACACATTAAATTTTTTTTTTTTAAATGGACATAGACAAGTTGAAGATCAAAATTGGATTATCAACATAAAAAACACTACTGAAAACATCTTTTTTAGCCATCTATTTAAAATCTACTTTATGATCTTCCAAGCGCATGCTTTTTTGAAATGAAAACGAAAGCATGTTTTATTTATTTAACCTACCTACTCTACCTAAATGGAAATTAAAATTGTTTACGTATAAGAAAATTTCCAATTTAACCATTTGTGTAACAGGAGTAAAAATATATTCACATGTAATTTTGAGAATTGAAACTTAAAATGTGTAGAAAGTGTAAAAAATCAATTGCAATAAATGCAATGCAGAGAAATTAGGAAGAAAATATTGTACTGACCTCGTAACTGATTGGAACCATCCTTCGATAGGACTTTGATATGTTTGGTTCCCTTCCTCGTGTAAATTACATTGCATCTCCTCTAAGTTGTCCTCCTCGATCTCAAATTCAACTGATTTTTCCTCATGGGATACAGGTGTCTCATTAACTGTCGGTTCTTCTTTCACTGCAATCAAAATGTACTCTTCTTGAGAAGAGGAGATCCCATCTGCTGCTAAGATCTAATAAATGCGTTCCACACTTATCATTATAAAACCCATCTTGTTGGTATTCATGTATTTCCTTATAGATGAATAGAAAAGAGTGCTCTTACAACACCAAAACAAATTTATATCTGAATCTTAAAACTTAGATGAATTAAACTATTTGCATAAAAACCACTCATGTAGAAAATTAAACACACTCTTGCAAAAATGTAAATAACACACTTAAGAACAAAAATGAACCAACTTAGAAATCAGGGGATGTGGGTGCAAACTAGTACGAAATCAGAAATAATCTGATACAAAATCAAAACTAGTGCATAATGAAAGCAATCCAAACTTACAACTAAAAAAATGTAAATGCAAAATAATGAACTGGATAATGAACTCGCATAAAAGAAATATTCTTGCAGAAAATGAAATAACTCTTTTGCAGAAATTAAACACGCTTACATGGAGAGTAAATCACACTTTGTTAATAGGAACAACAAGGCTTTGGGGTGACCCACCAAAGTGGATGCGTCAGCCTGTTACACTACGAAAATACTGTAGTGAAGTTGTCCTTGCATAGTATCATTTCCCCTCCCCGTTGTTTTTTAATATAAAAGAAACATATCTACCAACCTAAAATATGATCCCCTTTTAGAACCTCCCCGACAACGACACCAAAAATGTTGGTGAAAAGTATTAAACAATTATTAAACTATCCAACGATTTAAATTGTCAACCCGAGGAGACCATAAACTTATGAGGTACAGGAAAAATATATATAGGGTCAGAATAACACTAATTTAATCTAATATACCATGCGACTGAAATCGAAAACACATGCGACTAAAATTCAACCTAGTTTACGAAAGCCAAAAATTGCATGAAAATAAATCTAATCTAGGAAAGCATGAAGTTGCGTAAAAATAAAATTAACTAAGAAAGCACAAAAATGCATGAAATAAACTAATTCAAAACAATTCATAATAAATAAATCAAAATGAATATGGAGAAATAAGATTGTTTGTATTAAACCATCAATCCATTACAAAAGTATCCAATCCATGAGTAACTCTCAAAATACATAAATTATTTTTCTACTTCCACACCACTAAAGAGGCCTCCTCTCAAATGAAGAGAGAGCACTCTTATTTATACATGAGTTTCTTTGAAAAGAGGATAAGCAACTAATAAATGTAGATCCACTTTTCTCTCAAATAGGTACAACTAATTATCCCTTCAAATCCTCTCACAAATCTTGGATAAGATAATCTATCCATATCTCCATGATTTTTCTCCTTTGAATATGCTTGAATAATTATCTCAAATCTTCTTCAAATCTTCAAAGATTGAAGATGAAATTCGAATTTGAGGCTAGGTGGTGATTTTTGACCTTATTAAAATCTTCAAATATTCCTGTAATCATCATAAAACTCATCCAACTTTGAGATATAATGAAAATATGTCAATTTTCTAATATTTAATCACAAATTCTCTCCAAATACATAAAAATAAATAAATTGGAAAATAACAAGTAAACCCATATTTATTTATGAAAATGGTATAAGAAATGGTTAATTGAGTGATGAATAGGGACGAATATGAGGAATAATGATAGGGAAAATATAATGAAAATGCAACATTTGGGGACCCAACAATTTGAATTCAAAATTGGATTGAAGTCATCCTTTAATTGAAGCCAACTATGGATTGAGGGCATCCATCGATCGAAGTCAACCTTGGATTTAATTCAACCAAGGTTTGAATTAAACTATGGATTGAATTCAACATGAATTGAAGGACCATTAATGTTAATATTATTAATGGATTGACGTCACCCATGGATTGAACTTGGAATAGGATTGAAGTCAACGTTTGATTGAAGCCAACCATGGATTGAACTTACCATAAGATTAATTTAGTCAACCTTGGATTGAAGTCAACGATGGATTGAAGTCAAACTTTGATTGAATTCAACCATCTTGCTATGAATTGAATGATGGTACACTTGCTTAAAAGTCATACTTCAATCCATTCAAGTCAACCATGGATTGAAGTCAAATTTTGATTGAATTCAACCACCTTGCTATGGATTGAACAATGGTACACTTTCTTTAAAGTCATACTTCAATCCATTCAAGTTAACCATGGATTGGAGTCAACCTTAGATTGAAGTGTACCATTGTTCAAATTTAACCATGATGCACTCAACTCGACCATGCCTAAACCATGGTCAACCATGGTTACAAGTCTACATCTTTTTAACGTTAACTAGGAATTAAAGTCAACCATGCCGAAACATGGTATAAATAATTGAACTTATATTATTATTGTTTATTTAAATTTCGTTTATTTTCTATTTATTTACATTAATTATTTTCTATGTTTACATTTATAAATATATTTTTAAATAATAATAATAATACACAAATTTCTTCCCCGCATGTCAACCATTTACTAGCAAGTCATATTTATTAATAATATGGGTTATAGACTTGGATAACTTATATCAACCGCTTTAAAATGTGTGGCCAGGGTTAATATATTTCGATCTAAGTATGTAATTCATATTATTAATAAATATGGTTTACTAGTTTATATGCTATTTTAAATTGCCTAATTATATGTTTTTTTCATCATAAATTTAAATTTAAGATTTAATTATAACTTTAAAATTATTATTATTATTATTTTGGAAACTTTAATTTTTATTTATAAAATTTTATAATCATAATAAATGTAACCTTTATAAAATTTAGAACATAATTAAATATAAATATATAATCTAATTTATAATTAATTTTTTTTTCATTAAAAAAAATAATTTACTATTAATAAAAATCAAATATACATCATTCTTCAACACAACATAAAAAATGATAAACAATATAAATTAACGTAAAAGAGTTTTCATTCCCAAAATAACTTACAAAATTTCTAATAAAAAAAACACTCAAAACACTCTATCTAAAAAAACAGCCGTGAAGACACCTTCATAATAAAAAAAATGTTGAAAGAACATCTATCGACATATCATAGATGATTCCTTAAAATGAAAAAAACCATACATAATGCCAAGAACCTTCTTCTATAGAAAATCTACATCGTGATCTCTTAGAGTGCCCTGCGTACACCCACATTAGATCTCAGTTTCATAATCTTTGTTACAATACCGACTTTCCTAGCCTTTTAGCCTGTCAAAATTATAGTAAGCTTGGGACGCTTCTTTCCAAGCTCTTTGAGCATAGAAATATAACTTTAAAGCAAACTAATTAATTCTCTTCTTTAGGTCCGATAGACAAAAGTTTGGTCTCAGGGGACGTTAACCATCATCATCATCATCAAAATTTAAGTGATTTTCTTTTAGAATAATAATAAAACAAGTAATTAGAAGCAAAATATCTTAATATTTACTTTTTATCTTTAATATTTACTTTTTATCTAAAAGATAATAGACAAATTGTAGAAATTAAGAGAAAGTATTATGCTCAATAAAGTTTTTATCTTAATTGGAAACTATTACATGTATTATTTTTTAAATGGATTATTTTTTATAACTATTACGTGTATTACTTTTTTAAATGGATTATTTTTTATAATTTCATTAAAATTGAATTAAAATATATAAGATATACATGTTATAATGCAAATCAGTAATAAATCTAGACAATTTCAAAATCTATTTTAAAAATTACAAATTAAAAATAATAAATCCTTTTTAATCACTATTATTATTTAATGTGTAATTTTATTTGTGTGATAATTATAATTATAATTTTTCAAATTCTAAAAATAAATTTAATTATTGCAACAATTAGAAAATAGATTATTTATTATTATTATTGTTATTATAATATTTTATTTTATTGATAAAATACTTACTACGAATACTCAAAATGTTTAATAACTTTTAAATAAATTTCCTTCCATTTATCAAATTTGAGGATATCTTAAATTAAATTAAATATTTAATTAAAAGTTAATAAATAAATTAATGATATTTTTGAAGTTTAGAGGGTTAGTTAACAATATAATTTAATTTATAATACATTAATAATTTTATAAGTTATTGGAAAAATTGAATACCCCTTTAACATTTTATGTTATAGTAATTTTATTTAATGTGTATTGGGAACAAGTAATTTAATTTTTATATAAACATAATTCTGAATATGGGATTTAAACAACCATGCAATTAATTGACAAAAACTTGAGTTTAGAGTAATAACTAAATCTTCATCTTCATTTACGAAGACAAGTAGCTAGTAATAAAGGGAGTTACTTGGGACACGGTGATGAGGTCTCGCTAGGGTTTTGATGAGCTCTATTAGTGTTTGCGATCAGGCTTAGATCTGTCTCTCGCTCAGATCCACCTACTCTCCTTTCTCAACCCTTGCTCTGGTACCACGCGTCAGATTGGCCTTGATTCTGCATCATGGCGGCATCTTTGGGGGGGCAACAGGTCCCTCCCAGTCACACGCTTCTCTGAAATCAATCGAAGGCCTCATTGGGGTTGGATCTACAGTCAAAATAGGTACGGAAGATATCCCTATCCTGATAGAAGACATAAACAGTGCGGGAAAGACCAATATTGTCACCAGTACGGCTAATGAAGTCGACCTCTCATGGCGGAAGAAATCATGCATCCCTCGAGCTGTTGAACGCCCATGCTTATCGCTTCCGGCAAAAAGAATAAATGCATGGGAACAAAAAATGAAAGATCATGCTCTCATTGGCAAATTCATGGGGTTTTGGCCAACGGAGCAGGCCCTGCATGGATGGATCGCAGCAAAATGGAAACCAAAAGCCCACTTCGACCTGCAGTTGGGTTTGAAAGGGTTTTTTACTATCATTTTTCACCACTTGGAGGACAAATCCCATGTAGAAGAAGGAGGGCCTTGCTTCTTCAACTCTGCAGGGTTGTACCTATGGAACTGGGTTAAACAGTTCTGCCCTGAGAAAGAGGACTTCTCATGGGCCCCTATCTGGATAAGAATGTTCTCGCTTCCTCAAGAATATTGGGACGAATCCACCCTCCAGGAGATTGGAAATACCTTGGGAAACTTTGTTCGCACTGCAAACCAAACTAGATTGAACAAATACACCTCTTATGCCAGGATCTGCGTCTACATGCATATTGCTCAGGCCCTTATGGATTCCATCTGCCTCTCACATGAAGACAGTGATTGGATCCAGCCGCTTGACTATGAGAATATTCCTTTCAGAAGCATAAAATGCCATGAACACCGACAGCTGTTCAGATATTTCCCCACCAATAAAACGTAGGAGAGTCAAAAGAACTAGGAAATGGATGAACAAGGGTTTCAGCAGACAGCTAGAAAAAAGCGCAACCACAGAAGACCTCTGCAAGAAAAGAACCTGGAACACCCTCCTTCAACCAACAATAGCTTCCAAGTCTTGGAAGAATATCTGAATATCGATGCTCAGAATCTACTGCAGAAAGATGCAGAGAAGCCACCTCTGCCTAAAAAAGCATATCTATTAATTTCTCAGCCCTCGGATCAATCCAAGGATAATCCCATCTCCAATCCTAATGAAAGTGTAAGATCTCCCCCTTCTGACCATAAGATGACAAACCTTATCCCTGAACCACCTGATGAGGAAGACATGAAAGATTCCATACTGGAAGGTCTTGATCTTCTTGGCCTGGAAGACGCATGCACCAGAAAAGATTTCAAATCTATTCCTCCCAAGCAGATCCAACTTCTCCACAAATCCCTTGCCAAATCCAAAGAAAATTCATTAGGTGTGGCCACTTCTGGACAAAAAGAGAATTAAAAAGCTCAAAAAGATTCAAAAAAAGGGTTGTAAATCTGCTCTTCAAAGAATCAACCGGCTAGGCACATGACTGGTGGAATCTGGCCAATATGCTCAACTAACAGAATTTTTTGCTTCCCCCTCATCTGTTAATCAATGAAGATACACTCTTGGAACATCAGAGGTATCAACAGTCACTCCAAACAGAGAATGCTCAAAATGATGATTCAGAAAGAGAATCCAACTGTCCTTTTTCTTCAGGAAACTAAATGCACCAGTCACATTTCCTCCATGATAATGTCCTGAGTCTAGAAAGACTATCTTACCATTGCAATTGATTCCAATGGCGCCTTTGGAGGTATCTCTATTAGTTGGAATCCTCTTCATATCACCTTGGACGAGGCCTCTTCCTCCCAACACTCTCTCTCTGCCTCCTTTCACATTCTTGGCTCCAGCATCAAATGATTTCTAATGAACATGTACAGCCCTCAAACGACCGAGTCCAAGATGAACCTCCTGAATCATATTGACTGGTTCCATAACATGCATATTGAGTCTCCTATAATCATAGGCGGTGATTTCAACATGATTTCCAACCTTGAGGAAAAGAAGGGAGGTATTCGAGCACTCTCTACTAAAGATGTTTTCTTCAAAAACACTATCAGTGCCTGTGCATTGGTGGACATACAAACTTCCTCTGGCTTCTTCACGTGGAACAATCAAAGAGGGGGTGCACAACAAATTGCTAAACGTATTGACCGATTCCTAGTTTTTGATCAAATCCTTACTGTGGGATGGTTATTGGATGCCTCTGTTTAACCCATGGTGGGGTCAAATCACTGGCCCATTGCCCTCCCCTGGCACAGTCAGGGCACCCCCCTCTATAAACCCTTTAGATTTGAAAAATTCTTGCTTACCCCCCCCACCTTCATGGACTCTATCAGCTCCTTGTGGGAAGATATGTTAGTCTTAGAAAGTTCAAAAATTGCCATCATGCATCAAAAACTCAAGAGGCTTCGAGGTCACCTCAAGCAATGGAACAAGACCACTTTTGGAGATATTTTCAAAGACAAAGGAGCAATCCAAAACATGTTAGCTTCCATCCAACGCTATGCTATGGACCACGGCTTTAACCAACAAACTGAACTTCAGGAAAGGGACCTAATGCACTAAATCAACAAAATATGTGAACAAGAAGCAATCTACTAGAACGAGAAGGCAAGGGTCAAATGGATAAAGGAAGGAGAAAAGAATACGAGCTTATTCCACAAGTCCACCATCCAGCACATAATGAAGAAAAGAATTAGAAAATTGCACATGGAAAATGGTCAGACCTCGAAGGAGCAGAATGACATATCTGAAGAACTAACCAGACATTTCAGTCAGCTCCTCTCGGAACCAAACCATTCCAATCATGCGGCAGTGAACAAGGTTGTCCATCACATCCCTGCTTTGGTTAACAATGAGCATAACCACTCCCTCATGCAACCCATCACCATGCAGGAGGTAGAAGCAACGGTAAAGCAAATGGCAGATGGTACAGCCCCGGGCCTAGATGGCTTTACCATTGATTTCTTTCACTATTCATAGAATATGCTCAAAGACAAAGTCCTCTACTTTGTGGAGGAATCTCACCAAAAAAGATGGATCCTACCAGTGCTCAACACTACTCATATTGCTCTTATCCTGAAAGAAATTGGTGCCTCTCACCCTAGTAAGTTTCAACCTATCTCCCTTTGCAATGTCATTTATAAAATCATCTCTAAAGTGGTGTCCAACAAACTGAAACCCCTCCTCCCTCTGCTTATTTCTCCATAGAAATCAGGGTCTGTAGAAGGCCGCCAAATCCTAGATGACATAATCCTTCCCCACAAGGTATTCCACTCTCTCAAATCCACCAAAACCCCTGTCATGCTTCTCAAACTAGATCTCTCCAAGGCCTTTGATAAACTTAGTTGGTTCTTCATAGAGAAAATGCTACCTTCCTTTGGCTTCTGTTAAGATTGGGTTCAATGGATTCTCTCACTTCTTTCCTCCGCCTTTTTTTCAATCATGTTCAATGGCTCTCCCTCCTCCACCTTCTCCCCCTCGTGAGGGATCCGTCAAGGCGACCCTCTTTCACCTTTTCTCTTCATCCTCATGGTTGAAGGTCTAGGATGTATGATTGAATCAGCCATGATAGACCGCACCCTAAGAGGATTATCTCTCCACAATGCCCCTCCACTAGCCTACCGACAGTTTGTGGATGGAAATCTCCTCTTTGGTCATTCCTCGATCCAAGAAGCCCGCACCATTAACTCTATCTTGAAAACCTTTGAAGAAGCCTTTGGAGCTACTCTAAACCTTGAAAAATGCCAGATCTTCTTTTTCAATACCAGAGCTGCGGCTCAGAGAAACATCACTTGTATCCTCCACTTTTGGGTTTCTTCCTTGCCTACCAAGTATTTGGGTGCCCCTCTTTTTAATGCTGCCCTCAAGCATACATTCTGGAAGGAGCTTCTTGACAAACTTGAAAATGCCTCACTTCTTGGACTTTCAGAACCCTCAACCTCCCCAGTCGAGTTGTCCTTCTCAAGTTCACTCTGTAGTCGATACCTCTCTACCTCTTCTCTGTGATAACAACCCCAAAATGGGTTTTGAAGGCCATCAAATCTCTGCAAAGGTATTTTCTATGGTGCTGCAAGAATAATAACTGTCGTTGGGAACTGGTAAGATGGTATAAACTCTGTAAAAAAAAGAAAGAAGAAGGTACGGGCATCAGAGATCCGGAGCTTAATAATCAGGCTCTCTCAGCAAAAATCTGGTGGAACTGTATCTCCAAAAACAACTCTCCGTGGACTAAGTTATGGAATAACAAATATGCTCCTGATCACTCCCCTCATTCTTTTATCAGATTTGACAAAGACTCTCCAGGCTCCCATATTTATAAGGCCTCCAATAAACAAAGGGCGCTTATTCATCGACATAGTTTCTGGGAAATAAAAGGAGGAGATAAGGCCCTATTTTGGTGTGATTCCTAGCAGCAACTCCCTTGCCTGAAAAGTCTCCTCCCTGACCCTAACAGATAGCACTACATACATCTCAATTATCACCATAAAGTAGAAGAGTACTGGCAACCTTCAAGTGATGGGTTTCGTTGTTGGAAAGATCCCTCCACCCGCAGCATTGCCCCCACTAAAGAACTAGTAGACAAAATCTAGCCTGAAATCTACAACCATCGCCTCAAGAAAACTCATGGTACGGACACTATTAAATGGGGGAATAGGCCGTCGGGTACCTTCTTGGTCAAAGAATCATATGATATCTTGTCAGCCTCGCCAGACATCCAGGCTTCTCCGATTTGGAACCACATTTGGAAGCCTCCTCATTGGCCCAAAATCTCTCATTTTCTCTAGCTTCTCATGCATCGTAGAATACTCACATGGGAAAAACCGTCCCGCAGAGTCTTCCAAAGACCATCCAGATGCTTCCTCTACAATGATCATTAGGAAACCATTGACCGCCTAATGAACACTTGCCCCTTATCCATCTCCCTATGGGACAAAGTTGCAGAGGCTTTCTAACGCACCAACAGAGTCAAAGGTAATGCAATTGACTCTCTTCTTCAGTGGATGGATTCTCCTTTCGAAATCAATCTCCTCAGCCAACTTTGGATGCTCACTCCAGGTTTTGTGTTCTGAGGCACCTGGAAAGAGAGAAACAACAGAATCTTCAAAGATTCCAAAACTTCTACTCAATCTCTTTGGGATCTGATCAAAAAAATATTCAAGAAAGCACTCACTCCAAAGGATGGACAAACGAGGACCTCCCCACCTCTTAGATTGAACTGCGCATCTTGAAAGCCCTAAACTTTAACTCTTCCATTGTGCCTCCCTCCATCAGCAAACCCATAATGCGAGTGGTGAGTCCCCTACACTGGGATCCACCCCCTGTGCATGTTTACAAGTTGAACTTTGACAGAGCGTCCAAGGGAAACCCTAGATTGGCGGGTTTCAGGGGAGCCATAAGAAACCACAAAGGCGATATCATTCATCTTTTCCATCACAACATGGGTCACAACTCTAACAATGTCGTTGAACTGGAAGGTATGGTAACAGGTTTATCAATAGTCAATAGGTATAATCTTCTTCCGGTGATTGTGGAAGGTGACTCAGCCATCATCCTCTCCCTAGCTACCAAAATTCTCTACGGCTCGTCGGTTTCCAAAGTCACCTCAAGCTGGCTCCTAGCACATGGCTTAAGCTATCTGGCCACCCTTCTGGATCGCATGCAAGCTATCACCTTTCACCATGTGCCTAGGAAATCCAATGCCCTTGCATAATTTTTGGCTAACTCAGGCATAAACTCTCCTCTAACTCTCGTGGAAGGCACGTTACAAGACCCCCTGAACACTACAATGATTCTCAAGAGCACTCAACTAGCCAATTCCAACCTCTCCCTCCCGGATGCGGGTGATCAGTCCGAGGATCGACGACATGATTGCTTCGACATCTACCCCAGACGCGTGGTGTCCACAAGTTCCCAACCCATCCATCAACCTTGACTCCACTAGCCTCCAGAACCTTTGACATCCATCGTGCATGGGAGAAGCTCAACCTGTCTCTTTGGCACGTGCGATGTGGGTTGGCAACGACCTATTTTCCTCTTAGTTTTCATGGCTCTGCCGAAAAATTCATTGCGCGCTAGTACCATGGCAGGGGAGAAGGCAGATATGAACGCCATGGCATTTCAATTTGACATTATAAGTGGTCTCTGCTTAGTTCTACAATTCATCGAGCTCTCTATGCGACTGGTGGTTCTCTGGTTCATTTTCTTCAGTATCTCTCAGTCTGTCAAGTTTTGTAAGAAGATATGCAGTCGGGTCGCCATGTCACGCCAAAGAGGTACGCTGAGAAGGGCTATCTCGGGTAGAGGCAAAGCCTAGCGTGGCTGTAGCCTCCAAGTAGCGGCATACTTTGAACCCCATATATCTTCTCGAGTTCACATCCTGGTGGAAGCCTAGGAAGGTCATGTTTTGAACCATAAGTTAGCAACTGGTCAGGATGATAGCCAGATAAGCCATTACTGGCTCATGAAAAACATGTTATGCAATTTGGTGGAAGATATGCTCACCAACTGGTCCAATGCCCATGACTCCATCCTTGCTGTGAAATCCAGAATCACTGAGATAGACACTCAGCTCACCACCATGGATAATTCGTTTTCCTGGAAGGGCACTACAGGAATTTCAAGGCATGGTAGTCTGAATGGTGGTGGTCGTGATTGGGGTGGTGGTGGCAGTGGAAGTGCAAATGGGGGCTTAGTTCTCGCCATTGATGGAGGAGATGGCAGTGGAAGCACAACCAGGTGCACAACAATGGCTCCTCCTGCACTTCCTTTCCCCATCCCCTCGACGATTGAGCCTCTCTTCAAGCATCTCAAGGAAATGTCCAGCCAGATGCTTGACCAGCAACAGAGCCCAACTCAACTGATTCAGGAAGTCGCCACCAAATTACCCACTAAGTCGTCGAAAGAACAATGGGCTTGCCCCATCATTGAGAAGTTCCTCATGCCTAAAGTTCATGTTCTCCAGCAATAGAATTGACCTCTCGTCCCTGGTTTTTGTTCCACAGGTTTCTGTTAAGCCTAACCATGGCTTTCTTCAATTTTGAACTCTATACCTATGTCTTTTATCTATTTCCGTGTCTGGAAACTATGTCCAGGACTATGTCTATGTCTATGTTTGATTTAAATTTGAACTCAATGATGTCTCTGTCTCAGTCCCTCAATCTCTGTAGACAGTCCTCAGTTTTGGCCAGGATGACTTTTGTAAATTTTGCCTTTGTATTTTAATAGAATTATGCAGCTTACAAAAAAATAAAATAAAGGGAGTTAGTTATTTGCTATTTAAAAGTCCTAGGAAAAGAAGAGAGGGCATGCATAAAGAAAAAAAAGGGAAAAACAACAAGAAAGAAAAGAGAGCTGCCAGAGGATCACAGGGAGTGAAGGCTCTAATTGATTACCTATGAGATAGCACATAGCTTCTAGAGAACATCCGTGAGATTCTAGGCTCTGTACTTGAACCATCAGTGAACATGAGAGAATGCTAGGTTATGGAATAAATAACCCTCTTTAGTTACTGGTGGAAACTTGAGGTTGGAGGGGAGTGAGCTTTAAATTCAAGGTTCTAGGAAAGAGGGTGGAACTCTATAGGCTTGAACGCTTCAAAATTCCTAAGTTCGGGTGTTGTGAGGGTGTTAACTTCTCATTTTTAGAATTTGAACAAATATGACTCTTTTTTACCCTAAACCCATGTTTATTTCATTCTTTTAGTACAAACATCTGAGCTATGTGAGTCTTTTAATATATAGCTAATAGCGTAATATTCTACTATCTACTATTGGAATCTTTGCAATATGGAGAAACAACCGATTAAGGAAAAACAATTATCAGTATTATTGTTTTCACTCTTTTCATTGCAAATATGAATTTGACAGTAATCAATTGTTTAATCAATTATAAATCAAATCCAAAAGTATAACGACCACCATTCTCTATTGGATAGTAAAGACAAGTATAAAGCCTGATTTTTTTCTATAAATAATATGAACTCTTGTTGTAAACTAAACATATGCATATGCATTCAAGAGTAATAGGAGAATAACTATTTATTCCTCATTATAAAATAACTATAGTAACGGTTCGAATAACCTAAGATGCATAAGTTACAACCATTAAACTGAAAAAGCAGATTGTCACCACTAGATGACTTTTAAACAAGAACATTACAAGCGTTTCTCATTACGAGGATGGTATCTCGAAGAAATAGCTTGAGATGCAAAATTACAAAACTTACAATATTTCTTTTAACATGCCTAGGATGGTTGAAACCCTAATTACAGAAAAGATAAGAAATTAAGTATACATAGCCAAACTTCACCCTATCGACAAAACCACCTAAAAACTCAGTTGCTAAGTCTTAAAGTCACCCTGTCTAACAGAGCGGAAGAAAAAATTTATTTTCTTTCCGTTTTCTTCTATAAACATTTGCGGTAGCACCTTCAATATTCAAAAATAAGATAGGACTGAAGGGTAAACAAAGGCTTACTAGTATAAACATAGGAGTCGAGCAAACTAGCCGGGATGCCTGTGTTAGCTGCCAAGAAAAGGAAACCTGCAAACTTAAAATCGTAGTGTTAGCAAGTCCAAGAGAAATATATCTAGATGATGAAACAATGAAATGAAAATAAGAACCTTCTTTACCTAAATTTTGAATTTCAAATTTTCCCTAGGGTTCTTATCTAGGGTTAAAATTTACCAGTTTAGATACGGGAGCTTCTATCAAGTCCAACATCAAGCTAACGCGACAAGAAATAGTAAGGTGTAAAACTTTACAAAACTGATGATGATTTATTATCGAAAAAATTACTCTCCCAAAATGAACCTCAAATTTATAAAGGGTATGCAACACAGGAGGTAAGGTAGTTGGGAAGCATCCCCATGCTCTTTGAAACGTTCTACTGGAATTAGAATCGCCCGAATGACTCAAAAACCAAAACAAAGCCAGTAAAATTAAGTTAACTCGTGCTTGTTCTAAGGGAGTAAATGCTGCCAGTTGTAAAGCAAATCCTCCCACAAATATCAACATTGACTTTACACTTAATCGACTACACATAAACTATATACAAATATGGTCGGTAGGTTTAAATTTTGTCCTCACTTAGTTACCCCAAATAAAATTATTTCGGAGATTTTCCCATAGGATGCCTTGGTATAATGTTGAAGTTTAAAGCTATTCCTTGGTTTACCTGCATGGTATTCATGAATAGAAATAAAAATGGTTAGCTATAAGATAAGCAAGACTAAGTGAACCTCTCATTCATATCGAGTTCATGTATGTCGAAAACCAAGTTTGGCCACCATAAATGTCAAAATTTAAAACATTAATAGATGAGAAATTTGGTTTTTACGCCTTAGGTACAAGTATAACTAAGCATTAAATGTGGAACATAAATAAATAATATATCTATAATATATAACATATAGTACATAGAAGTGTAAATAAATAGGTTTGTTACAAAATGGTATCAGAACGAGGTTATAACACTTAGACCTAATGAGACACCACATAATCATTTTGACGTAAACATGGTTTAATATGGCTTGAATATATTAAAGGTGATATAATTTGTGAAAAATAACAAATGAATGAATATTGTTACACGCAGACATATTGGTGGACGAACCATGACAAATCATGGAAGAAGAGATAGTACCTAAGGGTATGCCAGCACTAGAAAATGCAAGTCTCTATGTAGAACTTGGGGAAAAACGGAACGCTGAAATACAATAAAAAATGTTAGAAACTATGAGAAGTTTGAAGGCTGATTTGGAAAGTCTTAAGGAAGACAACATTAAATTGATGAACGCTAAATCATATCAAGAAGAGATAAATGAACTAATCTTAAAATTTTTGACAAAACCACCGAAAAACAATGGCCAAAATTCTTGCAGTACCGATAAGAAAAGGAAGGCATATTTAAAAAGCTGCAACAGTGAGGAAACTACAGATAATATTCATATAACAACTCAAGAATTAAAGAAAGATGATGAAACGAATTACAAGAAACAAAAAGAAGAACCTATGGAGTTACAGGGAGAATTTAAAAAGTTGAGACGCCCAATGTTTGATGGAGAATCTAAAGAGGAAGCTAAAGCTTGGTTGCTAAATATCAAACGATACTTCCAAGTATACATACATGATGATAATTTGAGAGCTCATCTAGCTATTTTTAANATATGTTAGAACGGTATTATGATGAGAAAACCAAAGAATTCAATTATTTAAAACTAGGACTATTAACCATGGAGGAGTTTGTAACTAAGTTCATGGATTTACAACATTGTGTACCTTACTTAAGGGATGAAAACACTAAGGTATATAGGTTTATCAGTTGTTTACCCCCATCTTATAAGGAAAAAAATGAGTCTGATATGCCTAAGAATATGGATGAAGTAATTAGAAAAGCTAAATTGTGCTACCATTTATTTAAACAAAGATCAAAATTAATAATAAATTAACAAAATAATAAAAATGAAAAGATGGATCAATGAAGGAAATGATTTAAACCTCCTTCGTTTAGAAAAGGAACAAGAAGTCATACCGACAACAACTATAATGGGCCAGGTTCAAACAACAACAATGGGATGAAGGGTACCAGAATTTCCAATGGTGGATTGAATAGAAACTCAAAAGAAATTAAATGTTGGGGTTGTAATGGGTCTCATTTGTATAGAAATTTCCCTCACAATCCTAACTGGAAAATAGATCTCGTAAGCATGCTGCAAGAAGCTTCTACTGTCAATGATATAGCTAGGAATATACCCAAAATTAATGCTGCTTTAGAATATTGGTAGGTGGATCATCAATAAACTATGTTGGAGATAGAAGGTAAAATCATGAATACACATGTTTCCATACTTATCAATTCAGGTAGTTTAAGTTACATTGCACCAAGAGTAACTGAAAAATGTAAACTTCTTAAGGAAAAAATGCATGGTTGGTACAATTGGAAACATGAGTAAAAAGGAAAGTTACAGAATTGGTTAAAGATTTCAGGATGATTTTTAATGAAATTGATACCTCAACTAACCTAAATATACTCCCTTTAGGATCATATGACATTTTTTATCGGTATGAATTGACTAGAATATCATAAAACCATTATCGATTGTTTGCATAAAAAATTTTATTGTGTACATGAGGAAGGTAAGTTTCATACTGTAAAGGGGATTTATATACCTATATACACATGACAAATATCAGCGGTACAACTTAAAAAGTGTATTAGGAAGGGATGTCAACTTTATGCCATCAAAGTTAAGGAAATTGTGCCTGAAAAGTCAAAACCGGTATTGGAACAATTTTCTATCCTTAAGGAATTTCAAGATGTGTTTCTTGATGAGATACCATGATTGCCACCTAAGCGAGATGTAGATTTCACTATAGATCTAATGCCAAGGTCGGTACTAGTATCACGAGATCCATATCGTATGATTACTCAAGATTTGACAGACTTAGGGATGCAATTACAAGAATTACTTGACAAGGGGTATATTCGTCCTAGTGTGTCACCTTGGGGAGCACCGGTTTTGTTTGTTAAAAATAAAGATGGAACTTTTAGAATGCGTATAGATTACAGACAATTAAATAAGATGGCGATTAAAAACAATTATCCCTTACCAAGAATAAACGATATGTTTGATTAGATTGGTGGAGCAAAAAAATTCTCAAAAATTGACCTCAGGTCAGGATATCATAAAGTACGGGTTAAGAATGAAGATGTCCATAAAACCGCTTTTTAAACATGATATGGACATTATGAATTAGTGGTAATGCCTTTTGGATTGACAAATGCTCCTGTGACATTTATGAATATTATTAATAATGTGCTAAGTCAATTCTTGGATAAATTTGTATATGGTATTTATTGATGATATTTTAGTATATTCAAAGAATGAGGTAGATCACAGGGATCATTTACGAAAGGTTTTGAAAACTCTGAAGGAACATCAATTATACGGGAAACTTAGTAAATGTGATTTCTATAAAAAAGAAGTACAATACTTTGGACATGTTATCTCAGAAACATTAGAGGAATTTTGGGGTCTAAAATGGGCCTCATAAGGAAAATAATAAAATAATAGTTAAAATAATAAAATAATATTGATTAATTTTTGAGGAAGAAAGACAAAAACTACTTTTTGTGTTCGTATTTTCGACATATCTCCCTGTGTTTTTACTCAAATTTTGATCGGGAGAGCTCATTGGATGCAGAATTTGATTCTGCATCCAATGAGTACCCACACTGCATACTTTTGATGGACCCTGCTACCCCAAAAAAGAGAAATACCTGAAAAAAACGTGATGATTCATCACGTTTTTTTCAGGTATTTCTCTTTTTTGGGGTAGCGGGGTCCATCAAAAGTATGCAGTGTGGGTACTCGTTGGATGTAGAATCAAATTCCGCATCCAACGAGCTCTCTCGGTCGAAATTTGAGTAAAAACACAATGAGATATGTCGAAAATACGAACAAAAAAGTAGTTTTTTTTAATGACAAATATGTCAATTCAACCATTATGGTTGACTTATTTTATTGAAATTCTATTGGTTCTTGAATTCCAACTCACAAAAATGTATTTTGGCACATTTTCTTATAAGGCCCATTTTAGACCCCAAATTTCCTCTAATGAGGGAGTAGCGGTTGACCCAGCTAAAATCAAGGCAATATTAGAATGGCAAGTACCAAAAGATGTACACTAAATAAGATTTTTCATGGGGTTGATGGGATATTACCGTAGATTTACATAATTTTTTTCAAGAATATTGAATCCTATAACAACCCTTCAAAAGAAAAGTGTTTGATTTATCTGAAGCCAACAACGTCAAGATAGTTTTGATAAATTGAAACATTTATTGACAACGATACCCATATTAAGAATTGTTGATCCAAATAAGTATTTTGTAGTATGCACTGATGCAAGTAAAGAAGGCTTAGGAGGAGTTTTAACTCAAGAAGGTCATGTAATATGTTATGAATCCAGAAAGTTAAAAGAGCATGAAACAAATAATGTAGTACATGATATGGAGTTGGCAGCTATTATCCATGCTCTTAAATTTGGTGACATTATCATGTAGGAAATAAATTTCTATTACTAACCAATAATATTGGGTTAAAATGCATGTTTGACCAGAAAACATTGAATGCCCATCAAGCCAGATGGATTGCATTCCTGAGTGAGTATGATTTTGAAATCAGACACATAAAAGGGAAGGAAAACATAGTAGAAAATGCACTAAGACAACAACAAAATGAGATGCATTCTGTACTAGTTAGTGAATATGAGTCTGAATTTAAAAATCTATTGAAAACAATGTCAAATAGTGATGATCAATATAAAAAGATGACGGAAATATGTAAACACAGAACTGTGGGTACTGAGGGTAGAATGTAACAAATTGATACAGAAGGATTTATGTGTTTCAAAAACCGAATTTATGTACCAAATCAGCACGGGGACTTCACTTATTGAACCTCCCACATAGCACATACGATCGTGGGATATTAAAGAATACCCTTAATTTCTAGAGATATTGACCCAAACTGTTTTTGTTGAAACCCCCTACCAATACGTAAAACCTCCTCCCCACCCCTTTTTATACCTCAATCCTTATAAACCAGCCTACCCACCCCCACCTTAAACCCCTCATCCCCCCAATACCTACAATATATTGGTTCAATTTTTGATAATTTTAAAACCCACAATATGAACTAACGTGATAGGATATTGGTCAACAAGTGAAGACCCCGTGCAAATCAGTCTCATTTTCAAGGAATTACACGATAATCCTTATGCGTGACACCCTGGATATCAGAAGTTTATAAAACCCTTAAAGAAATATTTTTATTGTCCAAATATTAAGAAAGAAGCTACGGAATATGTAGCTAGGTATTTTACTTATCAACAGGTTAAATCTCTTCATCAACATCCAGCTGGATTATTGTATCCTATACCCATTCCTGAATGGAAATGATAAAATATAACTATGGATTTTATTACGGGGTTACCGAGAACAAAGAAGCAGAATGACTCCATTACGGTTGTAGTAGATAAGTTAAGTAAAGAAACACATTTAATACATGTAAAAACAACTTATAAGGACATAAAAATTTCTGATATATTCATGAAAGAGATTTTCATACTTCATGGGATTCCAAAAATAGTCATCACAGATCGTGATGCAAAATTTACCTCAAGATTCTGGACAACATTATTTAAAGGTATGGATACAAAGTTGAATTTCAGCACAACCTATCATATGCAAATAGATGGGTAGACCGAACGAGTGAATCGGGTATTAGAAGATATACTAAGGATGTATGTGATGAATCAACCAAGTAATGGGGAGGATTATATCCATTTAGTGGAATTTGTATATAACAATAATTATCAAGCATCTCTGAAAATGAGTCCTTTTAATTGGTTGTATGGTAAGATATGTAAAGTAGCTTTGAGTTGGGGAAATATTGAAGATAGGATGGTTTTAGGATCATATATGTTAGCTCACAAATGGAGACAATGGTATGACAAATAAAACAAAACTTAAAAGAACCACGGGATATGTAGAAAAGTTATGCAGATAGGAAGAGAACAACTAAAGAGTATCAAGTTGGAGAACATGTGTTCGGGTCAAACCGAAGAAAAACAGGCTAAGAACAAAAATCTATGCAAAACTTGCACCCATATATGTGGGACCTTTTGAAATTTTGGTTAGAATATGGCATGTAGCTTCTTAATTGGCCTGACCTCCTTACATAAGAATTCATGATGTTTTCCATATTTCTTTATTAAAAAAATATGTGGTTGATCAATCTCATATTATTAATTAGAATAATGTACATGTGGAACCGGAGGACGAATTTCACACAGAACCAATGTGCATTCTTGATAAGCAAATTAAGCTTCGAAAGAAAACCATTGTACAAGTTAAAGTACAATGGAAACACTATACACCAAAAGAGGCTACTTGGGAAAAAGAGGAGATTGTGATACAAAATTATCATGTTTTATTTCAAGACTTTGATGAGAATGATTAAGCACGGTGGATGGTGCAAATTTTTTAGGAGGGGAGGATTGTAATACCCCCTCGTAACATTTTATGTTATAGTAATTTCATTTAATGTGTATTTGGAACAAGTAATTTAATTTTTATATAAAAGTAATTATGAACATGGGAGTTTAAATAGCCATGCAGTTAATTGATAGAAACTTGAGTTTAGAGCAGTAAATAAATCCCCATCCTTCTTTACGAAGACAAGTGGCCAGTAATAAAGGTATTTGGTTATTTGCTATTTAAAAGTCCTAGGCAAAGAAGAGAGGGCATGCATAAAGAAAAAAAAGGGATGGAAAACAACAAGAAATAAAAGAGAGATGCCAGAGATCATGAGGAGTGAAGGCTCTAATTGATTACCTATGAGATAGTGCAGATCTTTTAGAGAACATATGTGAGATGTTAGGCTCTATACTGGAACCATCAGTGAGCATGAGAGAATGCTAGGTTCTGGAATAAATAAATCTCTTTAATTTATTGGTGGAAACTTGAGACTATAGGGGAGTGAGCTTTAAATTCATGGTTTTGGGAAAGGGGGTGGAACTCTATAGGATTGAACACTTCGGAGTTCCTAAGGTCGAGTGGTGTGTGGTGGTTAATTTCTCATTTTCAGAATTGAACAAATATGACTCTTATTTACCCTAAACCTTGGTTTATTTCATTCTTGTTGTACAAACATCTGAGCTATGTGAGTCTTTTAATATATAGTTAATAGCGTAATATTCTACTTATCCTTTATTGGAATATTTTAATATGGAGAAACATTCGATTAAGGGAAAATAGTTATCAATATTATTGTTTTCAATCTTTTCACTACAAATATGAATTTGACAGTAATCATTTATTTAATCGATTATTTATGATTATAAATCAAACCCAAAAGTATAACGTCCGTCATTCTCTATTGGATAGTAAAAGACAATTATAGAGCCTGAAATTTTTTTCTATAAATAATATGAACTCTTGTTGTAAACTAAATATTTGCATATGCATTCAAGAGTAATAGGACAATAACTATTTATTCTTCATTAGAAAACAACTGGAGTAACAGTTTGAATCACCTAAGATGCATAAGTTACAACCATTTAACTAAAAAAGCATATTGTCACCGCTAAATGACTTTTAAACAAAAACATTACAAGGGTTTCTCATGACGACGACGATAGCTCAAAGAAAGAGCTTGAAACGAAAAATTACAAAACTTACAGTATTTATTTTAACATGCCCAGGATGGTCTAAAGCCTAATTACAGAAAAGATAAGAAACTAAGTATACATAGTTGAACATCACCCTATCGGCAAAACAACCTAAAAACCCAACTGCTAAGTCTTAAAATCACCATGTCTAACAAAGTGGAAGAAAGTTTGTATTTTATTTCCCTTTTCTTCCTTAAACATGAACATGAACACCTTCAATATTCAGAAATCAGATAGGAATGAAGGGTAAATAAAGGCTTACTATTATAAATGCGAGAGTCGAGTAAGCTAACTGGGACGCTTGCATTAGCTACCAAGAAAAGGAAACCTGCAAAGTTAAAATCATAGTGTTAGAAAGTCCAAGAGAAATATAGCTAGATGATGAAACAACGAAATGAAAACAAGAACCTTATTTACCTGACTGTCGAAGTTTGAATTTGCTCGGGGGTTCTTGACTAGGGTTAAACTTTACTAGTTTAAATACAGGAGCTTCTATCAAATCCAGCATCAAGCTAACGTGATAGGAAATAGTAACCTATAAAACTTTACAAAACTGAAGAGGGTTTGTTATCAAAAAAGTTACTCTCCCAAACTTAACCTCCAACCTGTGAAGGGTACGCGACACAGGAGGTAAGGTAGCTGGGAAGCATCCCCATGCTCTCTGAAAAGTACTACTGGAATAAAAATTGGTCGAATGGCTCACAAACCAAAAAAAATCCAATAAAATTACCCTGTGCTTATCCTAAGGGAGTAAATGCTCCGAGTTGTAAAGCAACTCCTCCCACGAATATCAACATTGAATTTACACTTCATCCATTACAAGTAAACTACATACAAAGCTAGTCGGTAGGTTTAAATTGGGTCCTTGCTTAGTTACCCAAAAACAAATTACTTTGGATATTTTCCCATAGGATGCCTTGGTCTAATGTTGAAGTTTAAAGGTATGCCTTGGTGTACCGGCATGGTATTCATGAATAGAAATAAAAATGGTTACCCAGGAAACTAAGAAAGACTAAGTTAACCTCTCAGTCCTATCTAGTTCATGTATATCGAAAACCAAGTTTGGCCACCATAAATGTCAAACTTTAAAACATTAATAACTAGGAAATTAAGTTCTTACGCCTTAGGTAAAAGTATAGCTAAGCATTAAATGTGGAACATAAATAAATAAATAAATAAAATACATTAACTTTGATTAGTATGAATATTTTTGCATATTTGATGATGTTGCATTATTAGAAATTATCTTTCAAAAAGGGCAAATAAATCAACATTTTCTTCTTTGAAATAGTTTTTTTGCTTATACATTAGTTTTTGCTCCAATGCAATTATTTGGTTATTATTCTATAGCTTATGTACCTTAAATTAATAACACATAATTTAATATATTTAATAGAAAATTCTTGTGATTTAATTAAGTGAATCTTTGTACAATATTCTTTTA
>LPNX010179359.1:3793-18383 GCA_001517045.1 Pseudotsuga menziesii | reverse complement strand
AAGTCTTCCTGGAGGAATAATAGGTGTGGGGAAGGTAGAGTGGCTAAGAGGATTGATCGTTTCTTGGTGTCCAAACGTTTGGTGGATAGGCTCTTTCAAATTAGGCAATGGGTGGGAAGTGGAGGAGTCTCTGATCGCTTCCACATTTGTATGAAACTAAAAAAGGGGCCTCCAAAGCCTCCTAGCCCCTTGAAGTTCAATAAGATCTGGCTCAGGGATGAGTCTTTCAGGACTTTCATAAATTCAAGGTGGAACCTTTTCACCCAAGAGAGCCCCTATTCTACTGCCTTCCAGTTTGCTGACAATATGAGAAATTTAAAGGGTGCGA
This sequence comes from Pseudotsuga menziesii, assembly GCA_001517045.1. Taxonomy (NCBI): domain Eukaryota; kingdom Viridiplantae; phylum Streptophyta; class Pinopsida; order Pinales; family Pinaceae; genus Pseudotsuga; species Pseudotsuga menziesii. The sequence continues at coordinate 18,055 of LPNX010179359.1, read as the reverse complement.
TCAAGGAGTGGTCTATGGAGAAAAGGCAGCGAGAGGATGTTGAGTTAAAGCAGGTGGAAGTTGAACTTCTCTTGATTGATGAAGGGTATGGAAGGGGATTGCTAACGGTGGAGGCAAAGGAGGATCTGGTACGCTTGAAAGGGAGAAGGACCAACCTCCTTTTGGAAAAGGAGGAAACTTGGAGACTGGAGAGCAGAGCAACTTGGATCGAATGTGGGGACGATAATACCAAATTTTTCCATGTCTATGCTAAAGGAAGGAAGGCTACTAATACTATATGGATCTTGACTGACTCAATAGGTATTGAACATTCCTCCTTCAAGGAGAGGATGAGGATTGGAGTTGATCATTTCAAGTCCATTTTCACAACTCCTTTTCAGGCCTCTATTGCTGAAGTCATTAGTGTTGCTTAGTTGTTTCCAATGTTTATGTATGAGGAGGATGAATTAGATTTAATGGAAGAAGTGTTGGAAGAGGAACTGAAGGATGTGTTGCATGGCTTTCAATCAGACAAGATATGAGGGCTAGATGGTTGGTTGATTGAATTCTTTCTGGAGCTCTTTGATTTGCTTGGCTTGGACTTGTTGAAATTGGTCAAAGATACTAGAGTTTCAGGGAGGGTTCCTGCATGTTTCAACTCTAGTTTCATTTCTCTTCTTCCTAAAACCGAAAACCCCACCACCATGAATGACTTTCGACCCATCTCCCTCTGTAACTGTATGTCACATACCCAAATTTTGTAAAATTATGTAATTTGTTTTATTTTATTTCTGAGACATTATGTTAAACTTAATCCTAAGGAGGGATTGACGACTCAGCAGAGTCAACAGTTATGGAGTGTAATTCAGAATATTTTATTAATAATAAATAAATTATGGAGACAACAGCATGGGAGAGCTGTTAAAAGAGGTTACTGGTCAAACTAGTGGATGGAACTAGGTGGAAAGGCAAAAGACAAGTGGCAGCATCCTCAAACACTTCCTAAGTTGCAGGTGGAAACTTCCCTATATTTGGGGTCATGATTCCCCAAGAAAGTGGAATGTGAGCAGGTGGCTCATTAAATGACAGTTAACCCAACTAAGACCTAGGAAATCTTTAAAAGTACTCAATGAAGAGAGCTCAAGCTGCTCAGTCTTTATTCCAGAAAGAATTCATTCAGGAGAATGTGATTCAGGAATTTCATTGAGGAAAGAGGGAAAACAGTAAGAAAGTGTTTTGAGTGATTGCTGCAGTAACTCGACTCCTATTACAGTTATTTGGGCTGAGAGGACTGTCTGATAGTTCTGAGTTATACTGAGTTGAAGACTGGTATCTGATTTGCTGCACCTAGTTCCATCCAGGGAGACCAGAGCAAGCTCGGGGGTCCTGAGAATTCGCTGTCTGAGCGCTTTCCAGGAATTGGTAGGGAGGAACGGCCTCCCATTGCTGTTGTTGTCCACAGCTTAATCAGGTTCTGTAATTTAATTCTTTATGCTTACTACATATGAATGGATGTAGGTTATGTTAGCTGTTTGTCTGAGTATTCAGTTAATTGCAGTAAAGTAAAATCTCAGTATATCAGTAGTTAATTGTGTTAGTAAATTACTGCGTTTTTCCACATCTGGTATCACCAGATAGTACTCTAGCACAGTATCTCGGTATTATGAAGTTAAATCCTTCTGAACCGAGTACCTATTTAAATACTTCCATTTAATTTCAAGCATTTAATAATCTTCCTAAGTTGTTGTTTACAGTTTTAAAACCACCTCATGATACTGTATCTTTGTTACAGTAAATGCTAGTTGTAGGGAAGAAGGAAATAGACTAAATAAAGTTGCTGTTCAATTCTTATAATTGTTATCTGTTAGTTTACAGGAATTTAACCTTCTAACGGTGGAAAGAGATAATGTTGACAGTAGAAATAGTTTACTTAATGGTTGCTTTACAGATTAAAAAGGAAAAACCCTCGTTTAGTTAGGCTGCATGGAAGTTAAAAGTGTAGTTATATAATTATTGAAATTTTCTGTCTTTATAGATACAACTAAAACAGCATAGAAAACCGTTTTATATTATCTTATACAACTAAAGAATAGGACTGTACACATAAGAGTTTTATATATATAAACTAAAACTAAGATTAAATATTTTTAATATTTGAGTTTATTCCCAGTCTTTATAAATTAATATTAAACCATGCACTGGTTAATAACAGTATTAATAATTGTAAAAACAATAGAAGTAACATTATTGTTACATTTACTAATAATGTATTTATGTTACTTAAAGTAAACAATATTACTCAAATATATATAGTATTAATTCAAATACAAACCTAGATTAATTATACACAATGTATAATTAAATAAGTTTATACATAAACTAATAATACTCTATGTATTATAAAGATGATTTATAAACACTTAGAAACAATAGTAAAATACAATAATAATACAACAGGCTTTTATAAATTAAAAAGTATGCATCTTAACTTGTTATTAAATAGAAGTTAATGTAGAAACTAGTACAGATAACCTAATAATAAATTTTATTTACAATAAGATGAAGATAATACTAACAGATCATAACTGTGGTATGGGTATAAACCCTACATACTATTTAGAAATAGTAAAACAAGATTATAACCCTACAGTAACCTCATTAACAAGTTTATCAACAGCTTAATGATTCTGTTCCTCTTTTAAAAAGAAAAACAAGCTATTATCTTAAAAACACAAAGGATAAACAAAGAACTCGTGTAACACTCGAACAACGAGCTTATTCTTCAAACCATTTATCTTATTAAAGAACCAACAGAGTTTATAATCTTACAAACTGAACTAAATCTAAATTATGGAATTAGGGTTAAACCCTATAAAAATCTGCTTTATCTACAAACAAAGAAGTTAATGATAATTTTACTTCCGGTCACAATCATAAGATTTAAAAGTTAACTTGGGTTTTACTAAAGTTAAAACTAGAAAAGGATTAAAGAAGAAATTGCAGAAAACTAGTCACAGGTTTAATATCCGAAGATAATTACCAAAATTATGCAAAGTACACAGTAGTATTAACTGTTAATAAATACTGACATCGAGTTATAACCACAGTAAATCAATACAATGGCTTACAGCCTGTTCCAACGTTTAAAAAAAGGTAGTAAAAACAAAGGAAGCTACAGCCGGTTCGGCCTCACAATAAACCAAGATAATTACAGACATGGTATCGTACTTATGTCCAAAGCCATAAGGCTCTACATACAAGCTGGAGTATAAACCCTAGTGCTTGTTGTTTGAAATAAAACAAAAACAAACTAAAAACCCTGAAGGTTGAACAGAGCCGAATGGCGAAACCATCGTTTTCTTTCAAGGACTCGCACAAGGTAAACCAGCCATGAAGAGACCAGGGCTTACCAATGGCCATGGTGCTGTAGCTCTCAAGTAACTGACAGGCCAAGAGAAGTGGCATGTATACCTGCAGTATCATGTTACGGCCGAGTGTTAGCCTTTGCTCTTAATGCAAAAGATATTTAAAAACCTGCAACTAATGCTGTAACTTTAAAGTGAATGAATAAATAAGTTACCTGGTAAGATTCGTAAAACCCTTGTTGTGATCAACATGATCAGTCCAAACGAGGAACCTTCTTTTGATTGGCAACCAGTTTGGTGATTATCGCCCAACTTTTATCAACATTTGGAAACCCAGCAAATCGAGGAAGGAGGTAACCCTTCAACAACAAACGCTTCCTCCAGCAACTAACATACAGCCAACAAGGAGTACAAGCCACGCATTGAGGAAGGGAACAAATGCACTCATTGGAGCCGAGAGGAATAAAACTGTAATTCAATCGAATCAAGCCCAGCAATGGCAGATTTTTTTACAAAGGCAAGCCACGAGTTACAACATTACAATTCCTTTCCATGTAATATCAGAGCCAAGGAAGAACTGAAGCAATAGGAAGCCCAATGGCAAATCGAAACCAGAGCAACCAGGTCAACAAGGGTTTGCAGAGCGGCGGCCAAAGGCCCGGGCACGAAGGAGGAATGCCAAAGATTAGGGTCAGTCAAAGTTATAAGGTGCCAATGCATGGCTAAGGCGTGACCACGTCAGTGCAATAATAATTTGCATGGGAGTGGGTCGATGTCTATAGTCCATGATGATCATTGCAAATCCTTTCCGTTCCAAACATTCTCGTATGGAAACCCTTATAGTTGATAACCCATGCTTTGACCTGCTTTATAATTTACATCAAGAACATTAGTAACAACGCATGGAATGATAAGCATTATCATTACTATGTTATGTAATGTAAACCTTGAGATTATGTTATATGGACATTAATCTATGCATTTATACCTCGAATAACAATGGTGTTAAAACAATGTGGTATATTTACATTGTTTATATCAAAACTATGCCTTATAAAGATTATAGGCCATGTATTATAAGAAATCAAACTATCAATCAAGATTAAGACTTGAGGGATTTTAGACATAGAAGGTTTAGAATCTATTTTTAAAGGATATAATAACATGCGCAAAATGTTAAGTTATAAACTATTCCTTGAATTCATTACTTTGTTGTTATATACCCTAGTCATAAGTAAGACTAGGTAAAGTTATCTGCAAATCTACTACATAGTACCAAAGGTTATAGTTTGTTATAGATGGCAGTGAAACTTGTTATATTCCTTCTATGGAAAGTAAGTGTATAACTAAGTAGTTTATATAAATTACTATCACCATCTTCGCTAATGGTATAATCTAGAGAACTTATAATAAGTCTAGATTATGATCATCTAGAACTAACGCTAAAGGTGTATATAGTTTTACCCCTTTTCTGTCTTTGGAGAAAGAGGTAATATCCTTTTTATGCAAACTCTAAAAAGTAACAGAAGTTTTATACCAGACAGGAAGCCTGGTATTTTCAAACCAAAACATTTCTGAGTTGGAATCTTGGCACAACACAGTAACATCAAGCAAATAAAAGTAGGCCTGATGTAGTAATCCAATATTACTTATTGCGATAGATAAAAAACGTTATCTACTTTTATTTTTGCATCTTAGAAATCTATAAATGATCCATTACTCTAGAGAAAATCTTAAAGAGAGTAACAGGAAAAGCTTACCTTCAAAGGCACGATAAACTGGCTAGTATGCATTAAATTTTTACTGAATGTTTTGGTACAGCAAATTGAGAAGTATTACTTAAAAAAAATTTAGCAGTAACTCGAACTTTACCTGTCATCTGTAAGAACAGAAGGAACTTTATGCATTAGCTTAACGCTAAGTAAGCCCCATCTTTTCATGACAAATTCACCTTATGTCACAAACAGAAAACATTCAGTAACTGAAAAGAAAATATTCATTAAAGTGAAGTATAAATAAAAGGGTCATTCAATTACAATATTAGTAGCATTATCCAATTCAAAATTTAATGACTGCATTAATGTGATTTTTATGCTATTTATCGAAGTTTTAAATTTTTCAAAATTTTGGGGTTTGACACTGTATTTACAAGGTGGTGTAGAATGTTATTGCTAAAAGGCTCAAGGTCGTCCTTTCTGCCCATATCACAGGAGAGTAGTTTGGATTCCTGGAGAGAAGGCAAAACCATGAAGCTATTTGGGTTTCCCAGGAAGGACTCCATAGCTTGAAAACAAAGAACCTTAAAGGGGCGGTCTTGAAAATTGACCTCTCCAAGTCCTATGATAAGGTAAGTTGGTTCTATACTAGTATGCTTCTGACCCACCTTGGTTTTCGTATTGGATTTATCAGGTGAATAATGAGCTGCATAACTATTATTTCCTTTTCAGTACTGATTAATGGGGCGACCTCCCCCTTTTTTCATGTTGAAATAGGGCTTAGACAAGGATGCCCCTTGTCTCCCCTTTTGTTCTTGTTGGTAGCGGAGGGTTTGAGCAGGGATTTAAAGGAGGCTAAAAAACAAGGAAGTTTGAAGGGTGTCCAAATTTCTCAGAACCTTTCTATCACTCATCTCCTCTTTGTGGATGACGTGCTAATCTTCTGTTCTGGCTCTGTGAGGGACGCACACACTCTTAGGGAGATTTTTGACCTCTTATCTAAGGCTACTGGGATGGATATAAATGTAGGAAAGTAAACCCTTACCACTCACCTTCTGAGGGCAGAGGAGTGGTTGGAACTCAACAATTTTTTCCCTTTTAATCCTACTGGATTGGATTCTAGCTTAAAATGTTTTGGTTTTCACCTACAACCAAATAATTATAAAAATTTGGATTGGAAGTGGCTGCTGGAAAAACTGGATAAGATGTTAAAAGTGTGGAACCACAAGTGTCTTTTAAGAGCTGGAAGATTGGTGCTAGTAAATTAGGTCTTAGAAAAAATCCCTATTTATTGGATGTCTCTTTCTTGGATCCCAAAAGGAATTTTGGAAGCAGCTCAATGGACTTGTTTCGGATTCTTATGGAGTGGGAAGAAGGAAACCTAGATAACCCCTTGGTAAGTTGGAAAAGGATTGTTGTGCTGTAACATACCCAAAACTGAAAAATAAATATTTATTATTTATTTCAGTAAAAGCATTATGTTAATTTTTATTGTAAAGTTTATGATCAAGTGGGTCAAGGATGACTGTAATTGAAGAATTATTTATTTTAATAATTAATCAAGAGAGACACCTATTCAAGGGAGACCGATAAATGAGTGTTCACTGAACCACTAGGAGGAAGGAGCAGCTGTAGAATGCCGGCTGACAAGTGGAAACACTAGAATTCACTTCCTAGTTGTTGCAGGAGCATAATCCCTAAAAAAAGTGGCCATGTTCCCTAAGAGGGGGAATTGAGATGGTGGCTCATTAAATTCCAAAACTGACCCAAAGACCTAGGTAATATTATATAAATCATCAAATTGAGTAGGAGGCTGACCACTCATTCTGATTTTGGAGAGAATGAACTTTCTGATTGCTGCAAACTGAGAAGTCAGGCACACATAGAATTTGATGAAGGGATAGCTAAAGTGTTTTGATGAGTTAAGTTTGCTACTGAGTACTAAGTTGCAAAAGTATGCTGTGTGGCAGAGATCTCCGTCTTAGTGGTTCAATGAATAAGCTCGGGGTTCCTAAGCAAGTGATTTGGCTGCTGCAGGAAAAATTTGGGTGGAACAGTCTCCCTTGGGTGTTAGTCCCTTTTCTACAACACATCCATGTTCCAACTCTATATCTGTATTATGTTATTGTATTGCTCCTATTTAAGTAAGATGTAATTATTTACAATAAGGTTTTAGTTAATTGGTATTCATTCAATGATTATGTGATTAAATATTTGCATAGAAACTATTTGATAGAGAAATGAATTTAAATTATCTCTTGTATTTTTCCTCTCACCAAAGTGGCGTACTCTAGTACAGGAAGATATGAAATTATGTTTGAGTAATAGTACTAGAATGATTGAATCATTATGTATGTTCGTTATTACAGCAAATAGATGTGATATAATTACATATTGTATACAATGCAATGATATTTAGAATACTGGAATTTTATATAAGCTACAACTCTTAGTCCAAAAGATAAGAGCTTTACAAATAGTTACAGTTATTAAAACTGAACCTTCAATTACAGAGTAATTATAAGCACAAAAATAGAAACAACTAAGCTAGATCTTAAGGGAATTTTAAGCCCAGTTCCCTTAACCATTAAATTATTCTAGTAACACCAAGTCAATATTATCAACAAATCACAACATTGGTTACAGGATTTTGATTAAACTGGTGTTGTTCCTGTAGTGTTTCTCTTACAGAATAAAAGTTGCGGGCATCCTTAGGGATTAACCTTTTATCCTTTCAAAACCAGTATGATTATCTAAACATAAACAAAATTCTTTTAACGATATTGAAAGCATTAACTATAGACCCAAGGCTTATTTAAACTTACAATAACAGAGTTAGATAATCAAAGAATAACTATCATAAGATCTCATAACAATAATTATATTTAATAAGAGATTTAGACAGAGTAGAGAATTTCTACTTCAGCGTGAATTTCAGTATAAGCAAGGTTTTCTTAGGATCATGATCATAACCTCATCTTAAAACCAACAACGTTATAGCTAATAACCGACAGAATAATAATACAATCTATAAACTGTAACCAAATAAAGTCATGGATGCAAGTACTGTTTAAACTAAGTTTTGTCTATGCAGAAAGTTCCTGTAGGTCCTCATAGAAACAAATAGTAAGTCTAAAAGAAGAAATAGTATAGGCCTTACGACCCTTTTTTTTTTCAAATCTACTTGAGAAGGAAAAGATTCCACGGTCGAATCCATTTTGTTTTAAAAGTTAACTACAGAATAAACTGTAAACAAGTAGAATAACCCTAGAGGTTTTCTTCAGCGTGAGATCTTACATTACGAATAGTAGACTGTTGAAGGACGTAATAAGCGAAGGGTAAATCCTGCCGAAATCACTGCATCCAATCTATTATGTAAATCAAATAATATACATAGAAGACCTCATGGGTTTATCCCATAATCTATCCTTCATTTTATCAATAAACAGTAAATTCGTGCAAATAATACTATCAAGTAAGACATTGCAACCTGAACTCATTATTAGAGTTGAGTTTAAAAAGTAAAATCTAAGCAATTCATAAATCCCTCATGGGTTCAAACTTCACTAAAAACATTTTACAAGATTTTTGTTAATAGCAAAGATCGAAAACTAAGTTCTCTTCATACCAAAACGAATCTATTATAATCACACGTCGAGTAGTCTTCGAAATGAAACCCAAATGCTGCTAGTTTGATTTACCATGGAAAATAACAAGACTGTGTTCTAAAGTGGATTTCTTTGGCCAAAACAAAATAGACAGAATAAAGGCTCACGACCATGTTCTTCTTTTAAAAAGCACTGTATTTAATTCAAAACTCAAAACCCTCATAGGGTCATACTAGTTCAAAGTTTGTAATCGAATTGGAAGAACATTAAACCCCATCATCTTTTGAAAGAAAGTGGCATAGTCGCAAGAATCCACATCCAACAACTCTTACAGTTCTAGAATTTTACACAGTCACCAAAAAAGCAAAATAAAGAGAGACACATTATCAAAACCCTCACGTGTGTTTATAGTCTTTAACAAACTTTCCAGAACCAAAAAAAATTACAAAGAGTGGCTTAGTCATCTGCGAATACACGAGTGGTAATAGCTACCTTACATTGTCAACTAGACGATACCAAAGCAAGAATATCACTTCCATAACACCAAACTAACACAGTGGGAAAACCCCAATGCTAAGAAATGCATCTTAAGAGCTAGTTTGAATCCACAGAGCTGCGTAAGTATAGGCATGGGTCTTACCCATACAAAAAATGAGTCTTCTCAGTCATAGTATAACCACGTCCTAGTCACAGAGTTGTTCTGCACATTTCAAATTAATAGGAGTTAAAACATATATTTTGAAACTAAAACAAAATTGTTTCACAGAAGAAAAATCAGTGAATGTATTGATAATTACCTGCTCGGCAGTTCAACTCCAATCGGTGATACCTTCAACAATTGAACACAGCTCTTAACCTCCACCAGTAGGTTGTGCAATTGTGACAGTTTTCAAATGGATTCGAGATCCAATTCTATGGCATCTACATCTCTGAGTATAGTGAATATTCAAGTATGAAGGAGCTGAAGAACAAGCAGAGAGAAACAATGAATGCCATATCAAAAAAACCATTGAAGTTATAGGCCTGATCTCCTAGTTGCATTGAAATCTCTAGGATTTCTCATCAATTTGATTGTCAAACAGCTGTAGGCTATATCAAATTCGTATGGATTTTTTTTTAAACAAATCTTTAACCTGTCCTCGCATAATAAATTCGAAATCGACTTTAAATATGACTATCCAATCCTTGCATTGATTTTTAAACCCTTGTCTTCGGCATGGTTTACCACATTGGAGAATAGTGTAATTTTATACTTTACATTTCAAATGTTTGTATGTATGGCATTACAAACCTACAATGATAAAGTTCGGCCCTTAGCATACTTAGGTTAAGACTTTTGCTTTTGAATAAAATAGTTACCAGGTACTATGGCTTATGAGCTTTGGAGAATAAAAGGGATTTAGGATTTAGAACCTTGTCCAAACCTTAGTTACGCTTGGCTTTCTTGTTATGAAATCCTAGCATAGATTTTTCCGTTTAAACTATAATGTCGAGGTACCTCACTGCTTGCACTTAATATCACAAAGGTTTATGCGTTAGTTGAAATGACTAAGTAAGACCATGACCCTTTTTCTTTGAACAACTCAAAAGTAGAAACAAATGAACAATAACGAAAAACTGTCTTACGATAGAAAGCTCATAATAACTTAGATGCACAACGACAGTATTGCATGACAAAAGAAGTATGAGTAATAACATCTCTCTAAATATTTTACTAATATTTTCCAATGTTACATACAATAAATAATTTTTTATTTATTTATGAAATTTCAGGGATGTTACATGTGGTATCAAAGCGAGTTTCCGAACACTAGGCCTGATTGGATCGCTTGCATATAAATAAGAACACCAATATACTAATTTTATTTACATGTATTTATGTACAGAAATATAAAATCTATTTTACAGGAAAATGGAAGGTGTTGAAGCATCTTCAGAGAATGGTTCTCAACACAATAATCCTGATAACTTTTATGTAGATTTGAACAATCCAGAGTTAATATAGATAGTTAAGGAGTTAAAAGAGGAACTAGAGACTGTAAAATTAGACAATGAAAGAATTCTGGAAATGAATCAAATGTTATTGGATAATATGCATAACAGAGGAAACGATAAATGAAAAGTTTATGAAACTGAATATGAAACAACCTCTTACAAACATAAAGGAAAGAAACTTAAAATATTTTGATAGTGAAACTTTTTCAGAGGTTAAAACAATGTCACATAGGGAAAGGCATAAATACATAAGTGACAATAGTGAAAGTGAACGAAAACCTAGAAGAAAGAAGGATAAACCCTACAAAGAAATTTCTGGGGAATTCAAAAAAATAAATCCTCCCATGTTTAACGGGGAAGTAGAGAAAGGAGAGGAAGCAGAAGCTTGGCTATCAGAAATGAAGAAGTACTTCCAGATTTACAACTATTCTGACAAACTAAAAGCCAGAATGGCTATTTACAATTTGACCGGAAAAGCTAATATCTGGTGGCAAGATATAAAGAGAGTCAAAAATATGAAAGAGAAGTACTTAACTTGGAGAGTTTTTAAGAAGTACTTCAAAACAATTTTTTTGTCTGAACAATACTATGAAGAAAGAGCCAAGGAGTTCTATGAATTAAAATTGGGTTCCATGTCCACGAAAGAGTTGAGTAGTAAGTTCTTAAGTCTGCTAATATACGTACATTACATAATAGATGAAAAGCCTAAAATCCAACGGTTTTTAAGTTGTCTACCTACTAGCTTCAAAGATAAGATTGAATTTGATAATCCGAAAACTTTGGAGGAAGCTATGAGAAAGGCTGATTTCTGTTATGAGCGGAGTAAGAAAAGGGAAAGTTTACGTAACTGGAAGACTAAAAATACAAGTCATTTGGACCAAAGAAGAAGAGGATTCAAGTCAAACAAAAATTTTGGGAGTAAATCTCATAAATTCTCTAAGAATAACTATCAGGAAACTGATTTTAAGAATAGAGTACCCCAGAAGACTACAGCACCAAAAGGCAGGGATATGTCTAATAACTTTGTTAAAAATACTGAACAAAGGGAACTTGTCAAATGTTGGGACTGTCAAGGACCACATTACACTAAGTAATATCCGAACTGGAAGAGGAACATCATCAACATACACACTGTCCAGGAAGAGAAAACAGTTGGAGATGTGGAAAATGAGATGCACAACTCTCTTATCCATGCCTCTTCTGGTAATATGGGGGTGTTGGTTGGCCTGTAACTCTCTTATCTTCCAAGATAAATGTGTACTCCCGAAATCACTAGTGCATTGACTGTTGGCATCTTTACAGCCTTACCTCAGCACACAAGGGCTGCAAAACAGAGAGAGGTTCTTAATTTGGAGATAGATAAGGTGAATCTGTGGGGTTTATTTGATGGGGCATCACAAAATGATCTTTGTGGGGGAGGAGCTCTCTTGTTTCTATCTGACTTACACTTCTTTAAAATTACTATTGGTTTAGGGGAGGGTTCAAACAATTTTGCTGAACTTATGAGCCCTAAAATTCTTTTAATTTTTGCAGTAGAGAAAGGGTGCAGTAATATTAATGTCTTTGGTGACTCTATGAATGTGATTAATTGGACAAGGAGCATACAACAATACACGAATTTTAGACTTTCCAATTCATTATTTTCGATAAGGGAGGTCCTTCATGGTTTTGACTATATTTCCTGCTGTCATGTTTACAGGGAAAACAACCAAAAGGCAAACCAAGCCTCTAAAGAGGGGCTGCAAATGGCCATGGGGACCTGGAAAGTGAAGGATTTCAAGGAGTGCCTGACCCAAGAATACTATCATAGGCCCTTCATTGACTGAACAATATCATATCTTTTTGCAGCATCTCTGCTTTAATTTTTTTTTGTTATTTACAACCTTATGGTATTTACTTCACGATGCTTTTGGAACTATAAAGTTTTTATATCAGCAAACATTTGTCGGTTCGGACAAGCACATTTTATGTATAATTTTGTTGTAATCAACAACAAGGTGCTAGAATATTACTGAAATTTTGAAAGAAGACTCAGAAGTCTTATCAAAAGATCCATATTTTGAAAAAACAATTCACATTTATTTTAATCTAGAGAATGTAATTTTATTATGGACTTATGAAATAAAATTACACTTTTTTCCAGGGAAAAAAATAATAAACACAATATATATATATATATTAAACACGATATATATAATAAACAAAAATATATATATATATATATCAAAAATTTATTTAAAAACCATATATATTGCTTTTAAAATTAAACTTTTTATGAATGCAGTAAGCCATTTTAAATACAATGAAAGTAATCATAATGTAATAAGTGTAATACCTCTCGTGATTGTAAAAATGACTTTAATTGCTTTTATTTAGTAGGGAAAAAGACTAGTAATTGTATAACTTGAAGTTATTTTAAATAGTTACTCGCTACACAAGTCCTCGGCAAAGTGAACGAGAGCACTCTTATCAGCTTATAAAATGCATTAATTAGATATAGCAGAAGAGGGAGCACTCTTATCAGCTTATAAGATGCATTAATTAGATAACTTTGTTTTTATAATAGGTTTTTTAGTTTTAATATCAAACTACCACCCAAATTAATTTGAGAGAGGAAGTAATAAATGTCAATTTAATGGGCTAAAACCAGAAGAAAACATCTGTAAAAAAATTAACCTCGGTTTCTTCCAGATAAGAAAGAAAGTATTTACCATGTAACTCTCATAAGCACAGTAAGCAAACACTTATACCTTAATTAACAACATAAACAACTACTTCTGATATTTATCCATTTGAAACAGTGCTAGATGAATAAGGGATGGAATATTGGCTCACTTCATAAGAATTGAATCGTAAAACTCTAACCTTACCATAATAGCAAATTCCTAGCCATGGAATATCAGCTATAGGGAAAACAATAACCATTTGATCGTGAGTTTGTATTAATCATAGTAGAGTCAATAGACTGTATATACTTAGCATAAAAAGAAACACCAAGGCTCCAATGGTGGCTTCCCAACATAGAAATAAACAGGATTTATACCCAATGATATTCCAGGCTAAACCAAAACACTTTCATACTCTGAATTCTCTTAACAAATAAAAATATATAACCTATGTTAGATGATTTTACCGCCGTTTAGCTAGGCTTACAAGAAAGGATTCAACCAATCGTATGACATGCCATTTTTACATCCATTTAGCTAGGTTTACAAGAAAATATTCCACCGGTAGTATGACATCCATGATTCCTTGATATTAAAAAAAACACAATTAATATGTAAAGGGAAGATAAAAAACAATTAATAATTGAGAATCGTGTAATCATTGATGGATTAATATAAAAAACATTAGTTGAAGAGGATATCATCTTTAAATTTTTTTTGGAAAGAGCGGTTGCACGACCATGACATTTTGTAGTAAGTTGAGTGATATCATAGAAAAACTACATTAGGAGAATTTTGAGGTAAAAAACGGGTCTCAAAACAAAAGGTTACTATCAAAATCCACTTTAAAAGAAGCAATCACATTCTAAGGGATGACATCATCTATAATAGTTGAGGTGGCATTGGTTGAATTAAAGATACTTATTTGTCAAAT
>LPNX010179343.1:0-43612 GCA_001517045.1 Pseudotsuga menziesii | reverse complement strand
CAACAAGCACAACAATCAAACACAAGAGACAATGAACACAGTGTTTTTCTTTGGGGAAACCATAAATGGAGAAAACCCCGCAACTTCCTCAGAGATAGAATCAGCACTAAAGTGAAACCCAAAACAGTAACAGATCTCCCGACAGCAGTAACCTTCTTCCTATCTAGCCCCAGTGTCTTCTCCTTCCTTAACTATGCGCTACACTTGAGTGTGGATGAGATGTGTGATAAATAGCGAGGTCACCTCTCTATTTATACTAATTCTTGACATGACTAAAACCCTACTAGGGCCGACTTCATTAGGTGAGTCTAATAACCCTAGTTCCCTGGAACTGCAGGGACTTTAACCCTTAGAAAATAGGAGGGTCACCCACAATGACTTGACATGACTTGTTTATATTATACATCCTCCCAATAGGAACATCGGGGCATGACATGACATAAGTACATCCTGGAATAAACATCGGGTTACAATAGATAATAAATACAAGTGAATGCATTCCGAAGTTACAGTTACATCAACACTCCCTCTTAACTAGGAAGGTGTTCTATCGACACAATTTTCATCACTGGTCTTCTTCTTTGGATCATCTCGTCATCTGCATCTTCAAGTCATCTTCGTCTTCAAGTCATGTTCATCTTCAAGTCATCTTCGGCTTCAAGTCATCTTCATCTTCAAATCATCTTCATCTTTGGATCTAGATTATCACTCGATTTGGATCATTTCTGGAGCATCATCTCTAGATCTGGATCATCTCTGCTGGATCATAAACACTGAATCTTCATAGGTTCTATCTCATGATTCTTCTCATCATAGGAAGTTCTACAGAGCTAGCCCTTTTTCATGCTGGATGTAGGCCTAGCCACCATGTAGGTCTTCTTCAGCGCTTATATATGACACTTAAGTCAGAATGGCCCGCTCAGCACTTACATCTAATAATGTAGGAACTAATCCTATAATCATATCAGAAAGGAAATGCCCGGCACTCACATCTGACCATGTGGTAACATAGCCCACAACCCTGTCAGAAGGGCCCAACACTCACATCCATTGAACCAATGATCGGAATGGCCCAACAGTTACAATTGGCCATGTGAGGAACAATCCTCCATGCCAAAAGGCTCTGCACTTACATATTACAACCAATGTCAGAAAGGATATTGCACTTACATCCATTCAACCAATGATCAGGAAAGGCACAACACTTACATCTGTTCAACCAATGATCAAGAAAGGCTCAGCACTTACATCTGTTCAACCAATGATCAAGAAAGGCTCTGCACTTACATTCGACACATACGAGGAACCAATCCAACATGCATGTTTGAAAAGGCATGCACTCACATCCAATCTTGTAGGAACCAATCCTACAGTCATATCAGAATGGCCCCCAGTCCTAGATTGAGCTACCTGGTAACTGACCAGGTGCTTCCATTCTCCTAGAGAATGGTAGTTTCCCTTACATCTGACCTACTCGTCAGAATGGCCAGCACTCACATATGACATGGAAGGAACCAATCCTCTCACCATGAAAGAATGGCTCAGTCCTTACATCTGACCTACTCGTCAGAATCGTTATGGATTCAACACTCATATCTGACATGGAAGGAACCAATCCTCTCACCATGATAGAATGGCTCAGCCCTTACATTTGACAATGGAAGGAACCAATCCTATCACCATGTCAAAATGGCTATGGGTTTCATCACTTTCCCTTGGAGGAAACCTTGATATGGAGAACACCAAGCTTCTCCCTGAAGTACTCGAACTTCACCCTAGCCAATGGATTTGTCAACACATCAGCTATCTGTTCCTCTGTCGCAACATATTGGAGCTTCACTACTCCCTTCTGCACCATATCCCTGATATAGTGATGCTTAATCTCAATATTCTTTGACTTGTCATGAAACACTGGATTCTCTGACAACTTCACGCAACTATGGTTGTCACAATGTATACAAGTAGCATCCATCTGGAGATCAAATAAATCAGATAGTAGCTTCCGTAGCCATACTGCCTCACAACTATATGAACAAGCTACGACATACTCTACTTCAGCTGTAATTAGTGCCACACAGGATTGCTTCCTGCTAAACCAAGAGATCACACCTGATCCCATACTAAAGCAAGACCCTGAAGTGTTCTTCCTATTGATGGCACTACCTGCCCAATCTGAATCAACATAACCCTCCAGGTTAATCTTCTAATTCACCTCGTACTTAAGCCCATAATCAATTGTACCCATTAGGTACCTCAGAATGTGCTTTGCAGCAATCAAGTGAACATGTCTCGGATCTGTCAAGAACTGGCTCAAGGTGTTCACAACAAAGCAAATATCTGGTCTCGTGTTCATCAGGTACATCAAGGACCCAATCATCTGACAATACATTGTAGCATCAACCGCTTCTAATGAAGCATCGCTCAATAGATTCAGGTTAGATGCCATAGGTTTGGCCATAGCCTTACAGTCCATCATCCCAAACCTCTTCATGATATCTATTGTGTACTTCCCTTGTCCAAGGGAAATCCCATCTGCACTCTGCCACACCTCCATGCCTAGAAAATAATGCATCGTACCCAAGTCCTTCATTTCAAACTCGGCAGCAAGAAATCAACCCATCCATACCTGTTACAAATAGATCATCTACATATAGTAGAAGCATCATTGGGTTTCCATATTCAACCTTGTAGTAAAGGTTGGAAATTTCTTTACTCTTGGTAAAGCCCAAACTGGATAGAAAGCTGTCAATTCCACTGTACCATGTCGTGGGTGCCTGTTTCAAACCGTACGGGGCTTTCTTCAATCTGCACACATGAGACTCCCTATCATGTGTCTCAAACCTGAATGGCTGTTCTACATACACTTCCTCTTCCACTACACCATTCAAGAAAGCAGTATTGACATCCATTTGGTGTATCTTCCATTTCATTACTGTAGCCAAAGAAAGTACCCATCTGATGGAAGTGTATCTAGCTATAGGTGCAAAGGTTTCTTCATAATCTATTCCTTCTTTCTATGAGAAACAACGAGCCACAAATATTGCCTTATATTTCTCTATGCTACCATCTGCAGCATGCTTAATCTTGTAGATCCATTTGGAAGTTACAACCGACTTCCCTTCTGGTCTTGGGACAATATCCCAAACATCATTCTTCATGATCGATTGATACTCTTCGATCATAGCATCCTTGCATTCTTTCCATTCTGCCGCTTCTTCATAGTTGGAAGGTTCTTTATTGATAACATCACATAGTAAAGATACATATCCAGAGCAAGATCTGGTTCTCTTTCTTTCTCTCTGATTCTCTTCTAGAACCCCATATGTTTCCGCACCTTGGATAACTTCCCGTACCCAAGCAGTTTTCCTCTTGTGAGGATTATTTTTGGAGGTGGATCTACAGGTCTTTGTGGTTCTTCAAATTCTTGATCTTCTTCTTGAATTTCTTCATTCATGGTTGTATCATGAATTCTAGGTGCTTCTGCTTCTTCCGTATCTTCAGCAGGTCTCTTTCTAGATTTGTTGTAAGCTGTGTCTTCATCAAATGTTACATCCCAGTTGATATCAATCTTATTGAATCTTGGGAAGTATATTCTGTAAGATTTCGAGCTTTCAGAGTATCCCAAAAATATACCCTTCTTTCCTAAAAAATCTAGTTTTGTTCTCTTTTATTTTGGTATGTGTATGTACACTAGACAACCGAATATTCTGAGATGGATGACTTCTGGTTTCTTGCCGAAGAAGACTTCTTCAGGAGTCTTGTTCTTTATTACTCTGTGTGGAGTATGGTTTTGTACATATACCGCTGTTCTAGCTGCTTATGCCCATAGATGCATATGAACATCTTGATCATGAAGCATTGCTCTCGTAGCTTCCATGATGGTTCTATTCTTCGTTTCTGAAACTCCATTCTGTTGTGGATTGTAAGGAGTGGACAACTCCCTCTTAATCCTTGATTCTTTGCATAAGTCTTTGAATTCGTTTGATGTGAATTCTCTGCCATTATCTAATCAAAAAGTTTTGATCTTCTTTTCTATGTGGTTCTCGATCAAGGCTTTGAATTCCTTGAACTTGCTGAAAAATTCATCTTTGTTCTTCATGAAGTAAATCCATGTCTTCTTAGAAAAGTCATCAATGAAACAAACATAGTATACATACCCGCTTAGTGAACTTGATGACATTGGTCTGCATACATCGGAGTGGATGATTTCCAAGATTCCTTTTGCTTTGCTTTCGCTACTTGGAAATGTCTTCTTTGTGTTCTTTCCTTTCGCACATCCTTTGCAGACTCCATGTTTTTCTTGAATTTTTGGAAGACCTTCAACAACTTTGCTTGTAAGTGGTAGTGCTCTGTAATGCACATGTGAAAGCCTTCTATGCCAAAGTTCATTTGTCTCTACTGTGTCATGGACGATAGCTTGTTGTGGATGGCCCTTCAACTTGTATAGACCTCCATCTTGTTCTCCAATCACTATTGCATCATCAATAGTCTTTCCTCTTGGCCACAATAGGACTTGGCCATCTAAAATGCAACCCTCATGCCTTTTGCATCTAATGCTGATATGGATAGAAGATTCTTCTTCAGTCCTGGTACAAACAAGGCATCTTTCATTTTTATAGACTTTTCGGAGTCTAGCTTGTAGGAGGATTCACCACTACCTTTTATGGGATATTGGTAGTCATCCCCAAGATTCACCTTATGGGGTGAATTATGTTCAGATAGGTTCTCAAAGGATTCCTTGAAACATGTCATGTGCTTGGAAGCCCCATTGCCAATAAGCCAATCTTTGCTTCCATGAGTGATAGTTCTCGTGAGAGCGGAGATCAGAACATATTCATCTTCACTTCAAGAGTCTTCACTTTCTTGTTTTACTCTCTTCCTGGGAGGATAATCATCCTCAGCAGTGTGATCATGATGTCTTATTTTGGATTTACTCTTCTTCTTGGATCCATTCTTATTCTTGGGACAATTTTTAGCAAAGTGTCTTATTTCATCGCATGTATAACATCTGAGTCTAGATGGATCCCTTCTTACAAAATTATTTTTCTGATGAGAATGATTACCTTGGTGATGATGATTTTCCCTTCTTCCTTTCTTGGAGTGTACTGTGAGAGCTTGATCTTCACTTCCCATATTTTCTTCTTGATCTGCTATCCAAGCTTCTTCTTGAGAACATTCTTCCCACAGTCTACTAAACTTGACCAACTTCTTTCTAGCACAGATTCCTTGGATTAAAGAATCCCATGACCTAGGGAGGCCATTCAATGTTGTCATCACAATTTATGCATTCTCCACTTCTTCATCTACAGCTTCTTCGGGGAAACCATAAATGGAGAAAACCCCGCAACTTCCTCAAAGATAGAATCGGCACTAAAGTGAAACCCAAAACATTAAGATGATATCCCGACAGCAGTAACCTTCTTCCTATCTAGCCCTAGTGTCTTCTCCTTCCTCAACTATGTGCTACACTCGAGTGTGGATGAGATGTGTGATAAATAGAGAGGTCACCTCTCTATTTATAATAATTCCCAACATGACTAAAACCCTACTAGGGCCGAATTCACTAGGTGAGTCTAATAATCCTAGTGCCCCGGAATTGCGGGGACTTTAACCCTTAGACAATAGGAGGTTTACCCACAATGACTTGACATGACTTGTTTACATTATAGATCCTCCCGATAGGAACATCAAGGCATGACATGACATAAGTACATCCTAGAATAAACATCGGGTTACAATAGATATGAAATACAAGCGAATACATTTCAAAGTTACAATTACATCAACAGACTGAAGTTGGGATCCATCTGATCCTTGTATTACTCAGTTTTTGGTCAAAATCCTTATTCCCAAATGGTTTAATTGGTCTCTTATGCAATTCTTCCTTCCAAGAGAGGTATTGTTATAACTTAGGTAAGTCTAGGGTTTTGTTTTGTGGACATAGTACAAAAGTTCATTTGCTTTTTCTTTACATCAAATGCATGTACTTGTTTATAGTTTATTTTCCTTCTTCATTTTAAAAGAAAAAAAAATAACAAGTCTTTTCTTTATATGCGTTTATGCTAGTATCAATAGTATTAGGTGCATTTACACATATCTATTTTTTGAAAAGAAGAAAATATATCTTTCATTTGTGGTCTGCATTTTCAAAAGAGAAGTAAAAGATCTGTATTTTGAACCTATTTTTCATTTTCCATGTTGTTTCCTCTTTCGAGTCAAAACATCATTAGTTTCATCACCGCAACATTTTTGAGTAATCAAGAGACTTTATAAAGAACACTAATAATTAAAATGCATTAGAAAGGTTTATTTTTTAGGGACACCATCAACTAGTCTAGGATAGTGTTCTAGACTAGGCCTTACCTTTAAACTGTCCAAAAAAAGTAAACTCAAAACATAGTGGCCTTTCTTCAGGGAAACCCAAGATTTCAAAAGGTGAGCCAGAAATATCCTCTCACATAGGAGCCAAGAAGGAGGTCATCTGAGATTGAGTTGCAGAGATACCCCTCCAATACTCAATTGAGCATACATAAGAATTGTTGCGCATCCAGGGATTCACTCAGTACCACCTTTTGTCCCCGTTTTGTTTCGGTGATGTTTGAATTTTGGGATTAGCTAACATGCCCATGTGCATCGACTAAATGAACGACTATTTCATTGGACCATTTTTTCAAGTTTGGTAGCCTTAGTATCTTGACCTATAGGACTCTACATAGGTGACAGTGGAAGTTTATTTTCACTGTACCTAGGGTCGACGTGGGAGGAAACCCCATGCATCTCTTTGGAAAAGAGGTTGGTGATTCAAACACTTTCTCAAAAATGTTTGTGTTGTGGACCCTCGGTAATTGTCCTTCTCCATTCACTGGTTAGTCCTGGGCCCTCATCATCCCAAGCTCTCCTTTAGAAGGTATATTTGTTTGCTTGGTCTAGATACTTAGGAATTTTTCTAGTGGTGTGATCTTTGTACTATTTTTTTCTAGTTATCCTTAGCTATTTCCTTGTTGTTGAGTCGGAAACTATGTCTAGTATCCTTGTCGACACCAACCAAGCTACCCCTATTCAAGGGGATTCTTGTGCTTTTCATTTTGATGGGAATGTTGGTGTTCCCTTGTTGACCACTCTAAATATTCTTGGATTCACCCTTGGGTTACCGGTTTGGTTGTTTTACACTCCAACTGTCTTTAATGATCCTAATACTTCTCAAGCAAGTGCCTTATATCAAGGGAATCAAATCAATGTCTCCCCTCACCAGTATAATCACCTCCTCCTCCTTCCACCTCATGTGGTGAAATTTATGATACTAGTAACCAACAATATAAAAAGAATAAAAGGATGAATAATAGGAGGAAGACAGAAAATAAAGGGGGAAAACACACATCCTCTACAACTCATGTTGGAACCATCCATCCATCCTCTGCTAGTCATGATTGGGGAAACCACCCAGCCTTTGGATGCCACGCTGGGGGTAAGCAACAAACCTATGCAAGTCATGTTGTACCCATACACCCAACCTCTGCTAGTCATGTTGTGGGAAACCACCCAACATCTAAATATCATGTTGGGGAAAATAACCAGCCTCTACAAGTCATGTTGGAACCATCCACCCAGCCTCTGCTAGTCATGCTGGTGGAAACTACCCTTCCTCTGGAGGTCATGTTGGGGGAAAACAATCATCCAATGCAAGTCATTTTGAAACTATTGAGAAAACCAAATGTATAGGACACAATCCTAAGTTCCCTTGCAATCTTTGCAAGGGATATCATCTTATTCATCTATTCCCTTCTATTTTAGAAGTACAAAGGGTGTGGTCTAAGTCTCAAGTATATTATGCTCCTGAACAAACCTATTCAACCTTTGGTTGATAAAGTGGTTGAAGTACCAATGCAATCTTTGTTCAATACCACTCTTCCTTTGTAGTGTGACCCACATCAAGTGGTTAAATCAATGTAATATTTGGTCAATCCCACTCTTCCTTTGGAGAGTGACCTGCATAAAGTGGTTGAATCAATGAAATCTTCGATCAATCTCACTCTTCCTTTGGAGAGTGAGTTGTCTACTAGTCATGTTTTCTTAACTTCCAGTTTAGAACATTCTGGACAAGGGGGAACTGAATTCACTTTGAATGAACCCCTGCCAAGCCCTTGGATTACTTCCTTTGATTGATATAGTCTAGCCAAGCCATTCCTTCCTTCTGCTACACCTTTTCAAATAAAGGTCCAAGTTGAAAACTAATTGGTTTCTAGTTGTATTATAGATGAAGGAGCCTCTGTTAGTATTTTAGCTGTGAATTATTTGAGAGGTATGGGATCTCCTAGGCTCGTGTTGATTGTTAATCAGCTACTGGAATTTGATAGAATACCTAGTCAAACTTTGGGAGATATTTCTCAAACACCTATTACTTTAGGTGGGAAGACTGTCTGTTGGGCCTCGAAATTCTCTTTTATAATGGTTTTATTTACATTAATTTCTGACCCATTTACCGTAAATTAATACAACTATGTTAAATAAGGTTGTCTGTTACTCTGTTTTATTAATTAAAATGTCATAAATGTAAAATAAGACAAATATGTTATTTTTATGTATTAAATGTAGTATTTTGCAAATAATAGATGTTTTGCACTCCATTTAGCCCCTTCTTTCGGTCTTGAGTTCTAAATTAGATTTGATTGTATGTTAGTTTACTGGTTTGGCTTACCCGTTTCTTTCGATCCTACATATACAAATTGAAACCATAAAGTAATGATGAGTTTTAAGCATTGGTTTAAATTTAAACAAAGAATAATATAAAAATATTAAAAACGAAATTATATATTAAAACAATTCTCTTAACTTTAAATCACTTTTTCAAACCCACTCATATCCAAGTTAACCAAAACACAAAGTGGATTATCACATGGAATTTTAATAATTTATTAATTATTTAAATCATATGTCAACATGGACAAACACCCTTTAATTCCTTTTGAATTGGGTTATTTAAATGATAAAAGTTCATATATGTATTCCTTTCAAAACCATTTGTTTTAAAACTTCATATTGAATATATTGCCATTTCATACTTTGGTTTTTGTTAACTAACAAAGTTTTTTTTTATGTGCAGGACGTGAAGTAATGCACACATAGTGGAGGATTAATACATGTTTCATAAGAAATGGAGAGCACACAACATGAGGATGAAAAGGATGGATAATCGCGTGATGCAACAATAGAATCTGGCCACAATATGAATCTAGAACCCAACCATCAATGTGACCAACAAACTAGCAGAAAATCCGCTCAGAATCTGGATTTATGAACAAATGTTGGTTACAAGTCATCTAGACGTTCATCTAGACGCCCATGCAGACCACGTTTTTTTAACAGATAGTTGATTTTCGGGTAAACAGAAGGGAAATTGAAAATTATGGCACATGGGTTTTGTGCAGAATAGGCCCATTTTAATCATTGTGAGGAATTTTCACAAAATACAAACCCATTTGGGAGAAAATCGTGGTTCTATGAAACCAACTTTTCCAGAAATTGTGGTTGGTCGTTTTCTGAATTTGTTGGTAGTTGTTACAGCATTAAAGAACCTCTATTTTTAGCAAGAGGTGGTCAGCCTAATCTCCATTGTAATAATCTTATAAGTACCTCTTTGGTTTTGAAGAGAAAAAAGAAAAACTCTTTGTAAAAACTTTGCTTCAGTTTAATAAAAAGTCTATGTTTGAGTTGTTGATGAGTAATTTCTTGCTCTGTTGGTTACCGATCTGAGTTAGACACAACCCCTGATTGTTGAGAAGTGCCCCTCAACAACTAGATGTTTTTCATTGTGTATATTTCGTTATTTCTTTTCTGCATATAAGTAGTTTTCACTTTTAGTATTTAACTTGGTTTTCCTGTAGATGGTGATTGTTTCCTGTAGATGGTGGTTGTTTCTTGTAATATATTTCTTGCTGTTAATAAAATCTACATTTTCAGAATTTAGAATGACCAGTCATACTTAGTTTTTGTTAGTTTTCCTTTTAGCTTTCCCCATTGCAATTAGATAGAATTTAATTATTTTAGTGTTTCAAAATTAGTTTATAATCAGATTTAGTTCTGATAATGTTACCATAACTGTAGATTAGTTTCATTTAGTTTTCAACTCTATTTTATTATGCAATAAAAATAGTTTCTTTCCTTAGATACGAATAAGTGTAGTTGTTTCTTGTTATTTCAACTTTAAACAGCTTATTCATTGCTTTGCTTGCACCAACTGGCATCAAGATCATTTAATCTGCTTGTTTTCTTAGTTCATATCATTTTCTGTCAGCCAGACTGTCATTCAGACCGTGTGTTTAGACTATCATTCAGCCCTTTCTTCTAGACATCTTGTTCGGCCTGTCATCCAGACCTGTGTTTTAGTCTGTTATCCAGCCTTTCATTCAGCTCTTGGCGTTTTCAATCTGTTTTAAGCCTGCTTCTTTAGCTTTTTTATTATGTTTTGACTGTGGTAGTTAAGTAATGGTTATGTTTGTCTTTAGGATCATAGGTTAGATTGTTTAAAGCATTTATTAAAGCTTTATTCCTATTTTTTCCCTTTCACCCCATGTATTGTGTTTTGGTTTATTGTGGTTTCTGATTTCTTTCTTCAATATTGTTGTAATGTTTTGTAATTATATCTTTGGTTTAGATTGTTTTCATTTTCGCCCTCGTATTAGATGCATTAGTTTTCAGTATTTTAAAGTTTCATTTTGAAAGTTCTCATAGCTTAGTTTAATATAAGTTTACTTTTCAAATTCATAGATTAGTTGCTGAACTAGTTTGCTTACATTAGTTTATGACTCTTCACAAAGTATTTGTTTACACTTGGTTCTTAGATTAGTGTTTAAATATGCTTTATACAATTGCATAGAGTTCGATAGCTAGATTAGGATAGTTGATTAGTTTTCTCTTTTTGAAAATATAGAGTAGTTTCACTCATAGAATAGATAGATTAATTGTTGTTTTCACTTCTAGCATAATTTCCTGTTTTACAGTAATTAGTTTTAGATTTTCTTTCGTAATTAATTTCAGTATTTTCTTTCGTAGTTAATTGCATGATTAAGTAGATTCTCATCCCTGCATAAGCATATAGTTCATGCATTCATGAAATAGTTTAGTTGATTTGTTGCTTGTTTTGAATAGTTAAATTTACTTTCAATAGATCAGATTGCTTTCAGACCAAGTGACCACTTTCCTAGATTAGTTGTTGCAATTTCATTTCCTAGAATAGATTAGCATAACAGTAGATTAGATTTGAATTCCAGTTGTTAAATAGTTTCCCTGCTTTCATAAGAATAGGTTGGATTCTAGCATTTAACTCATGATAGTCATGCATGTAGTTTAACATCATGTAGTTGCATGATTAGTGAATTTTCACATCTAGTTAGCTTAGATTAAAATAAGCTTTAATCCTGCACATATAGTGTTTGCATCTCACAAGCTACCTTCCCGGGTTGACAATTAAGTGTTGAATTAGATAACATATATTTTACCCGACACTGTCTTAGTTGATTTTATGGTTATAGAGGACCCCTTGGAATTCAATATGATCCTTGGGAATTATTATGTATATGCTATGAATTTTGTGGTATCTACACTCTTTCATGTGATGTATTTTCCTCACAACGAAAGAATTGTCACTATCGATCAACTGACATTTATTGATCCCTCTTACTATCTGACTTTAGACCAACTCTATCCTTTGTTAATTCCCAGTGTTTCAGTAGACACTATCCTTCCACGGGTTAAATATGTGGCCTAATATCCCTCATGCCCAATTTCTACTGAGAAGAAGCCTCTGTATTCATGCTTACCTTCTCAGGACTCGGTCCCAACAGTTGACCAGGTGATCTATCCAATGAGGACATTGGATCCTTCTCTCCACCCTATTGATCTAACTGAATGTTCAAACATGTGCTCCATATGGGATGGTATACTTCATTCAAATGAAGTCTTCCTATATTCAATGACACAGTCTCACATTATTTTGGATGTTGACTAAGTTTTGGTTAGATCCATCCCTAACTTGTTTTTGGAGTCTAATCTTTCTGATGATTGATCCTAGATGTTGGCATTGTTGAGTTTTTGTAATCTCCTGTCAAGCAACAAGTCGGTGATCCTAATGAGTTTGATTGTAGAATTTTGACTCCCATGATTTTGAGTTTGTTCCTATAGACTTCATCACCTATTCCAACTTTATATTTCCTCTTGAGGTTGATCTTATTGATTGTAAATCCTCAAGCCTTGGAACTATAGAATTTTCCTTGGTTGGCTCTACCTTGACTAAGCCTCTCGTTGAATATAGCGAAGCTGAAAATGTTTCTACCAAAATTACTTGTATCAGATCTCTTCTTTTGAATATGATTTGGGTACTGAAGTTTCTTGGACACAAGATTATTAGTTGGATTCACAACTGCTTATTGATATTGTTTTTATATTTAAGTTGTAATCGCATATGTATATACCCTTCTCATGCTTTGGGATTAATTCCAACTTCCATGCTTTTATCTCATTATACACGACCTCATCTCTGATCTCATCGTCTCTTAGCCTTGTATCATTTTTTCGTTGCAACTTGACACCCTTTACCTGGAGGAGACACTCCCCGAGTGTCCTTATGTTTCTCATTTTCATTGCACTATGTTTAGGTTTGTACCCTGCACTTGGAATTAGTTATGCATGTACCTAAAACTCATCTCCTCACATTTAGAGAATTCTTCTCTCTCTCCTTTGATCTCATTAAAAAAATTAAGGATTCCATGAGTTGACTTTACGAGGCTCGTTAAAACTTTATGGGAAAGGTATATGGAGTTGTATTTAAGCTCTTGTCATACTCCTTAAAATTCAGAAGTTTTACGAGTTAGTTTGTTCCTTTAAAATCATTAAAGGAACTGAAGGAACACCCACATTTGGTATAAGTTAAACCCTTTTTCAGACCCTGTGGATTACTTACAAAAAATGAATACTCTAGTTCATTGTGGCTAGAAGAGTATTCCCAGGTATAGGTTTATCTCTTTTTTAGGCTTGGGAGACTAAACTTACGAAAAAGGAACCTATTTGAGATGCCCTTTTTTTCGTTCTCTTCTTTAAAACATGAAATAGATTCTGAGCTTTCTTTGTGCTATTTTCATGCTCGTTAAACTTTAGGACAAAGGCATCAAGTTTTTTGTTTGTTTCCCTATTTTTTCAAATCAATGGGACAACATGTGTGATCTTGATTTCCTTCACACTCGTTAAACTAAAGTTTTATACTTATTCTCGAAGGAGCGTTGGTATCGTAATAGTTTAACCCTTTTTTGGACCTCACCGAATAACTATGCAAAAGGAATATCTTAGTTCTCCTGAGCTAAGAGAGTTATCCTCTAGATTGTTTTATACTTTTTTGGACTTTGGAGACTAACTTTACAAAAAAATTACCTCTTAGATTCTTCTTTAGCATTTTCAAACTCTCAAATTGTGAAAACACCGCTGATAAGTCACTAATTTGAGTTCCTAAAATCCACGGATCAATGCTTTATCAAGCATTCTTCTCTCTCTTCTTCAAACTTGCTTAAAAAATGAAGGTCTCGAGTTTGATTTCTTGAAATCGTTAAACTTATACAAGAAGGGTATTTAAAAAAGAGAAAGGGAAGGGAAGTCTATTCAAATGTCTATTTATATAATGGTAGCAAGTCTTGTCTCCTTGAAAAGAACCAATTTGAGTCTATCAACAATTGGGTTCTAGTTTTTGGCCTATGGTTAAGCATGATATCAGATTTATTACTCCTCCGATTGGTTAATATTCCAATCATAAGGAAAATCTGACAATGTCTTCTACATTTCAAATTTGTATTGTTGGTCCCTTTGCGTCTAAAATCTACCCACGTCACTATTTGTGTCGTGCTCACTATTCAAGGATAAAACATGTGTCAGTCATTGTACAATTTCCTTGACTTTATGTGTCGGCCACTCCCTGGTATCATATCATTACATCGCGTCTTCAATGGTATTTGTTGCAATACTTTGTTCGAGCTCTAACTCAAATCAATATTTGATTTTCCTTGTGTTGGATGATGGATGATACCTTAATTCCTGCCTTCCAATTGATCTCTTCTTATCGAATTCAACTCATCTTTCTCTGGGACTGAGATTTAGAGTTTATGACAGTACCTTAGGGATTGTAGTCATCAGTGGTAGTTCCCCTTGCTATTCACTGGTACAAAATGAGAGACAAGTGACCAGGTGACCAAAACATTTGGTCATACAGTTTTCTCAAGGGATAAATGATCAAAATTGAGAAATTTTAACTGAACTAGCTAAAAATAACCAAGATAAATGACCAATTTGTTCACGGGATAAGAAATAAACTAAAAATGACCAAGATAAATGACTAGTTTGGTCACTGGATAATAACTAAACTAAAAAATGACCACATAGAAATTGGTCATTTATTTGGTCATTTTTAGTCTTGTCACTCCGACAATGGAAAATTACAATTTTGACAATGAATTTGTACAATTTACTAAATTCTAACACTGCAAATGGATTCAGAGACCCCGTCTAAATTCTAACACTGCAGATGGATTCAAAGACCCCGTCTAATTTCTAACATTGCATATGGATTCAGAGACACACAAGAAGGGGTCTCTGAATCCATCTGCAGTGTTATAATTTAGTAAATTGTAGACCCCCTCATGTGTCCCAACTCAGAAATTGACACCAAATTATCTTATAAATATGATGATGAATCATGACCTTGATGATGTTGACCAATATCATACTCATTAAGATCTCTTCTTTTAATTTTTAAATTTTATGTCATACAAGGGTTTTAAAGATGATTGTTTTATCTAATACACAATTTTGGAGAATAATTTTTAAAATAAAAGTATATATTTGAAAAAATGATATTTCTTTAAATTTTTTAATTTTATGTCATGCACAGGTAAAGATGATTCTTTCATCTAATACACAATCTTGGAGAACAATTTTTGAACTAAAAGTATATATTCAAAATGATATTTTTACGCCGTAAGTCATTTTCTTTTTGCAGAGTGCTATATTTTTTGAAGCCTATGGAGGAATATCGGTTGTTGGAAGTGTTAGAAGACCATATAGACGTCGTTAACCATCCAATACCACTTAGCATGGAACTCATATCTCATATTGAGGATTAAGTGAAGCTTTAAATACCACTTAGCATGGAACTCACATCTCCCTACAACTACCTTGAAACATTTGAGATCAAAAGAACAAAACTATTGTGATTTCATTTCTCTGGAGGATACTTATACTAATATATATGCATAGATTCATCTGGAAAAACCATATAGCTAGCTTGGTCTTTGGTTATTGTCATAATGTTGATCCATTCATTCTAGCTATAGAAAAACCTTAGAAAAAATATTTTAATGTTCACAGGGATGCATACCATTGTTAGCTACACACACACACACACACACACACACACACACACACACACACACACACACACAAAATACAATGTGATTGATCCATGGGATAGTTTGTTTGACCTTAAACAAATATTAAGGTTAGTCCCTTGAAAATCAGCCTTCCCTTGCACAGGTATCCATACCCTTGGATTGCACAACCTTTCAATTTTTATTTGAGAGTGGATGATATTATAACACCAAAACACACAATCCTTCTATCTTGGGTGATAACCTAGCAACCCTTTAGCATATAGTTATTCTCTATGTGAAGTCCAAAATAATTGCAACTATCAATGGTATGATGCCATATCCTATAGTTACAATTGCGATCATGTAGTGATAAAGTCTTGGTTGGAATAAGTTATGAATGGCATTGATACCTTGTCAAGACCTCAATATTGATGTTTGATTAAGGAAGCATTTCCATAGGTAAAAGGTTACAACTTACATTTTAATCAACATCTTAATTATGGAAATTTTATCCAAATAAGTTACTATTAATAATGTGGATACTTTATTGAAAATCTTGATATGTCCACGAATAAAAATTGACAATTTCATTTTCCAATGATTTCTTAATAACATTTGTAACTTGTGAATGTCCTCTTCTATTCCAATTTATAAATAAATGACCAATAAGATAGACATATGTAGTATGATCTACCATTAATATATTTTATCACAATCATAACCAATAAAATGGGTACTTTTTGGAATACCCTAGTCTATTTCAATCTCTAAAAAGGATATACAAATGATATGCAAACCCTAGTCAATTTCAATCTCTAAAAATAATATTCTATGAATGATATGTTTAGCTTGAGGAAATATTTTATACAAGAATAATAAAGTGGTTACCTTCCTCATCTCAATACCATTTTTCATTAGGGTCAACATCATGGATAACTTGAGGAAGAATCCAGTTTGATTATGTTATACTTTTACTTAAGGAAACAGGGTCAATATCATACTATTGGTATTTAATTTATCTTATGGAAATGGAAGGTGCATTTATATTGAATTATCATCATAAACACTTCAATGCCCATCAATATCACTTTAAAAATTCCATACTAGGCTCACACAACTTTCCCTTGACATTTCCTTCATCTCCACTCCTCTCAACATTTCCAATCTCAAATCCTTCTTCACCCATCATCATAACTACCTGGGAAAACTCCAGCCTATGGAATTATGGATACCATTGATGGAGGGGATCCCTATGAGAGCATAGATCACCATGTATATGTTGATTGATATTACACCTTTGTTTGAAAAAACCCATGGATGGACTAGAAGATCGCTTGGCACTCGGTTTGACCCTTTTGACACTCGACTAAAGTTTCGACACTTGATTGAAGTTTTAGCAAGTCAAAGTCCTTTTGCATTGTGTCAGCTAAAAATGGTAAATTTCTAGTCATGTGATAAACTACCTAGTAGTTTCAATCGCATGTTTTCTTATCATGCCTATGATCAAAGGTAAAAATATCCCCCCTTGGTTCCTCTTTGCAAAAACAAAAACACTAATGACCCCATTAAAAAAAATGTCCCATCCCCCTTTTTTACTAAGCTCACCATACTATATTTTATTTAAATATGAGAAAACCCTTGTTTTAATTCTTCATTCATGTACCCTTTCACTAAATAATTTTAATCAAAATACCTTTTCCCATAATTTCCCTTCCCCTTTTATTTAAATTTATTTAAATTTATATATTTTCTTAGTCCCCTAAGATTCTTATTTGGTTTTATTTTAAATTAAAAAGGGATCACCTTTTCAATTTGTAAAAGGCTACTTCTCCTCTTTTCCTAATTTCATATTTTGTTATTTGTTTCTTTTTATACCAAGACAAAGAGAAACTTTAAGCAATTCAACATGCTACATTTACTTCATTGTAACACACCTATATAATACAATCTAGACTAGTTAACCTCAAGCCTTAGGTCTTGATTTAATATTATATAGTTATTACATATATTAATATATTATATAGTTAATATAGATATTATATATAATTAATATAATATACTTATTACTTGTAATATATTAATATTAATAAATTATAAAAAAAATAATATAAACAAAACAATAAATAGAGAGAAAATAAATAAAAAGAGCTAGAAATAAGGAAAAAAGAATAAGCAAAATAATGGTTAAACTTAAAAACTTAATTGAGATAAAAAAGTAAAAAAAATAAAGAAAAGAGAATCAGCCGAAAAATAGCTAAATTTAAAAAATTAATTGATTTAAAAAGATGAAAAAAATGAAGCAAGAATGAGCTAGGGAATTTGGCATCGCATTCCCACCTCCTGATTATTTTGTCTTGCTACATTACACCTTCAGATTATTTTTTTACTGCAAATAAGGTTGAATATAACATAGACGAGTCTCAAAAACTTCTCTTGAGTTGTGTTATTGGGAATTTTTATTCATCTCAAAGATTTGAGTTTTCTCTTGAGTGGTGTTATAGGGAATTTTTATTCATATCAAAGCTTTGATATCAAATATGAGGATGCATGCCCAGAACATGTTTTTTTTTCTTCATGATTGATCATCTCCCATCCAACAGAAACAACAATGGGGCCTCAAACTCCATGCCCATATTCTTTTGTAGTGAAGGGATTAATTACAATCCATCTGGTCAATGCCATAGATCCTTAGGTTGAAAATGAGGGTTGAGGGTCATGCAGGTTGCTTTCTGAGTTGTAGAAAACCTTATGGGATTCAAACTATGTTCTTGGTTTTGGCCATTGTGTTTCACAACATTGTGGTTAAAGCAATAGAAGATAACTTTGAGGGGATTTAGTCAAATGGATCAAGTTTTAAGGAGATTTTGTTAAATGTATCAAGTTTGATGTATTCAAAAGAGGATGGTTTTGAATATTAGATCATCTAGTGTGCACTAGAAAAAGAGTTTTCAAACAAGGACAAGCCATATGGTTAGTCAAATATATTATGTAGCTGCCATTTTTTATTCAGATAAAGTAATACAAGCTTTATGTGTAATCAAATCTAGTCAGATTAGTAAGCTCTATTCAGGGATTTATACTGTATCATCATAAAGATTTAGTAAAAATGTGCTTAAGATTCATAACTATTGATATTAGGGTAATGATTCCATTGTATTAGTACAAAGATATGGGTTTCAACTACACTAATTAATGGTATCCATACCGAGCCAAGGTCATTTTCCCTATTACTGCAAAATCCCTCTCTACCATGCTGAAACTTAGTTACTTTAATATGTCATATGATTAGACAAGAGCTTTGGTATATAATCTATGCTCAATTTATACAATAGATCACTCTAATCCATACAGTACCATACCTTTGTGTAAAAAGATCCAATAAAACATATATTTTTTCTTTAGTCTTGGGGAGAATGCACAAGTAGCCTCAACTAAAAGGAGATATATTCCCTCTATTTATTCTAAAGATCAGCTTGCCTTTTTTTGTCTTTTCCTCTGCTCTTCCAATGCCATTCTCTGTGGAATTGTTAAAAATTGATCACTTTGTTTGATCCTAATCTGAACCATCTCCAAAGATGTGTATTTTTTCTTCATTCCTACAACTCCCAACAGACCCATATTACATTTAGGGTTTATTCAATGTTTCCATAAATGCGCAGTGGGAAAACGGTTTAGTTAAATCATTTGTTGTGTACAGTGCATCTATGTATCTTTATTTAAATTGTCGTTTAGGGAGGGCTACGAGTACTCTTTGTGAAGGTGATGGATCACTTCCCACATATTGAACTCAAAATCTAGATCCATCAATGCAAGTTATTCAAAGGCGGCATTAAAGGATTAAATAAAGTTATTTTAGGAAGACCATAAAATCCTATGGTAACACCATTTACTCATTAAAGAATCACACCACCTCAAAACTACCCACCCGTGGTTATAATCCAATCTATATTATGATGATCCATTGTGAATAAAGGAGTTATACTTGTATCACTCTCTTGTGTGATGTCCCGTTCCCTTCCCAAAACTAAACTAATTTATTGATCAATTATTTATGATCATCACATTGGATCACTGGTTAATATTGAATATAACTATTATCACCGATACTGGCACCATAGGCACGTTGGTCAGTGGGTTCCATTCTATGTTCCTTTATAAAACTGAATCTCGAGTAGTCAGTTCATTTTGAGATGAGTGAAATTAACATCTTCAACTTGCATGTGTTAAGCATATGACTTGTAATATGCCATGAATTTGTCCTGACAAAGGGATTAACGTCGTTTCCACATGTTATTCCTTCTTACTCATTTTAGGTGAAAGAAAGTGAGCTCCCTTATCTCCCAATGGACCTTGCAGGAGGGAAGGGGGGTTACAACTGCACAAGGTTTGTGCAACTAGATGAAGGCCTACATGATGTCTTGCATAAAAAGGCGCTGAAAATAGGGACACACACATGGTGAAAACAAGGACAAAAGAAAGAGGGGGAGAAACTTAACAGGAAAAATATCAAGGGGTGGCTTAACTTAATGTTTGCTGGATAATCATTTGGGTCCAATCCTGTTAGTATTGGACTCATTCGATGGCTTATAAATTAGTTAAATACCAGTTGGATAATCAATTGGGTCACTATATTACTAGTTAGGCTCAACCATTTGTAACCGCGTTAACTTACTTACTGGGGAGGGGTATAACTAGTTGTGTTTAATCAAGATGCAAGGTTTCTGGGTGATTTCTTCATCCATCTCTTCGATTCTAATGTGTTATGTTACATTTATATATGTCATTATAACTCATACTAATTTCAGGAGTCTTAGGATGAACAATCTGGGTATCCCGACAATCTACTCACCAATCCAAATGCAGATGGCTAATCAGTCACAGTCCAAGTGGTAAATTATAGAAGATCTAGGTTGATCTCGATGGCTCCTCCCCCTCTCTGGTAGTAGTTGGGTTACTTTGCTCCTGTTTTTTTAGACTATGCAAGTCAACTTGTTGTATCCCATGTATAAATATATAAAAATGTGCAATACAATAAAACCATGTGATTAGAGTCTCTTTTAGCTTCCTGTTTAGCGTCCACTGTCACTTTTAGTGTATTTTTTGTAATTTTTTGGACAAAGTGGATGCTTTTCCACGGGATGGAACTTTTAATGGCGTTATTTGCGTCCATTTTTAAAAGTTGGCACTATTTTGGATGCTAATTAGCATCCCAATTAGCATCCCAATTAGCGTCCCAATTAGCATCCCAATTAGAGTCCCAATTAGCATCCCAATTAGCATCACAGTTAGCATCCCAATTAGTGTCCCTTTTTAAAAGTTGGCGCTATTTTGGACGCTAATTAGAATCCTGACTAACGTCCCAATTAGTGTCCTAATTAATATCCCAAGTAGAATCCCAATTAGTGTCCCAATTAGCATCCCAATTAGCATCCTAGTTAGTGTCCCATTTTAAAATTTGGTGCTATTTTGGATGCTAATTAGCATCCCAATTAACGTCCCAATTAGCATCCCAATTAGAATCCCAATTAGAATCCCAATTAGCATCTCAATTAGCGTCCCAATGAGCATCGCAATTAGCATACCAATTATCATCCCTTTTTAAAAGTTGGCACTATTTTGGCACTATTAGTATCCCAATTAACGTCCCAATTAACATCACAATTATCATCCCAATTAGAATCCCAATTAGCATCCCAATTAATGTGCCAATTAGCGTCCACAAAAGCATCCCATATAATGCCAAGAATAGCCTCGATAAAAACGTCCTAAATAGCATAGCACCATATATTAATCCAGGGTTAGCGTTATGAATTGCGCCATGAATTTTGGGAGGAAGAACATCCAACATAGCGCCAAGTATACATATAGGAATTGCACCTAGAAAACATCCAATATAGCTCTAGGTATAGATCTAGGTATAGCACCTGGAATAATGCCATAAATTTTGAAAGGAACTGCGCTAAGAATTGCACTAGGTTTAGAGCTAGGAATTGTGTTTAGGAAATGTTTGACAAAACATCAGATATATCAATGTCAATGTTAATGATCATGATTCATGTCATAGTACTTTTGGATCTTGATTTATCATAGTGGCACCTAAATGATCGCAATAATGGAACTTTTGGATCATGATTAATCCTAATGAGGGTTAAATTACCTTAATGTCACCTAAATTTCTCTAATGGAATTTTAGTGTCCCCAACAACATTTGATAGACCCTAATGGCATATGATTGTCCCTAACAACATGAAAATGATGCATTACGATAATTATGATGGAGCGTATCGATATGATTTGATAAGTATAAGACTATATCATCCATTCTTGTGAGGTTGTATGGTTCCTTGCTCATTATTAACACAATTATATCGATGATGACATTGATCATGACTATGACGATGATAATGATGTTGATTTATTGTATGATGATGATTACAATATGGATGTCAATGATGATTATGCATGTGGTATCGCTTTTGGATCCTAATTGATTCTAAAGGAACCTAAATGTCTATAATGACATCTAAACAACCCTATTATCATAGAAATGACCGTAACGACATATAAATGACCTTAACAATTACATGACATGAATACTAATGTCGATGAGTGATTCAGAACACTAATGGTATATGCGTGACCATAATGAAAATTATGACGATGATTTTGTTTATGATGTACTTAATTTTGATGACAACGATGATAATGAGGATGATGATCATGAAGATGTTGATGTACCATATGGAATTGATGTTTATTATGATGACAACGTTGATGTCCATGATGATGATGCATGTCATAATACTTCTGGATACTATAGGACTTGAGATATTGGAGTTAATAACCAGTAATAGAGGTTGTGAGGTGTTGACCATAAACTATTGTTAGCCATTGGGTTTTACATTGAATGATATGGGTATTGGGCTTAGTAGTTACCCTCCCCCCACCCCCCTACACTCCCCTTGCATAAAGGTAGTACAATACCACCTATCATGGTGCTACCAAAATGTCAGCCTACAAGGTTTTTTTGGACAACCCCGCCACCCATACCCTCATTTTTACCAAGAACATCTGAGGCACAAGAAGTGGATATCAATATTAACACAAAAGATAACTTTATTTGTACTCCTAATGAAATTTTGGTCTTGGTTTAAAATGGAATGAAGCAACAAGCATTTCA
Organism: Pseudotsuga menziesii; assembly: GCA_001517045.1. Lineage (NCBI taxonomy): Eukaryota > Viridiplantae > Streptophyta > Pinopsida > Pinales > Pinaceae > Pseudotsuga > Pseudotsuga menziesii. The sequence goes on along the minus strand of LPNX010179343.1, from coordinate 21,028 downwards.
ATAATTCTCATAGTGTTACTTTGAAGAAGTGGACCAATTTTTTTTACATATTTGGCCTTATAAGTGGACATCTTTTAAGGAAAAAACAAGTTAGTTGCTCAAGTTTTATGGAATTGGTGGGATTTTGGTTAAAGACTCGGAATAATTAGTTCAATTTTTGACGATTCTTTTGAGGCTTGTCAAATTTCTATTAAAGTTTAAAGCAGTTTCGTTTATTATGTGAAATGCCCTTGAACTGACATATTTGTGTATTATTTTGCATTATACTTACTGCGAAGCCAGGAAACATACTTTGATAAACTTTATCAGATATATTTGATGTGCGTGTTGGTTGTTCTTGCTTTGGTCTCCATGTTTGGGATCTTCAGGGAAATTCTAGCGTATGAAATATCATTGAAGGTTGCCAAGGGATCCCGCTTTGAAATCCATGAAAAAATTATTGACTAATTATGGAAAAATTGTTGATGATGTACTTGTTAATTATGATTATGATGGAAACGAGGGTGGAAATGATGTTGATGCACCATATGTCATATCTGATGACCATGAAATTCATTTGTCCTCAACAAAATTTGAGTGAACTTATTGTCATTTGAGTGACTCTAAAGGCATGCCATGAATCTAAATGACGAAGACTAACGATGAACCCTAACTTGGAATATGACTGACCCTGACAATGATTTCCTTTGATATCTCTCTTACTACCCCTAAAGGAATATGAGTGACCAAATCTATAAGTGGTGTTAAGGGTTGATTTACATCTTGTCATCATCATCATCATTTTCATCTAATTCATCATGATTGTCATTGTCATCTAAGTCATCATCACCAACATTAGTGCCATCATTATCATTATCATCATCATCATCATTGTCATTTTCATCACCAACATCATCATTCATTTCATTCTTATTGTCATCATCATTGTCATTTCCAACATCACTATCATCATCGTATTTGTCATAATTGTCATCTTCACTATCATCATCATATAATCACATCATCATCATATAATCCCATCATCATCGTTTCCATGATGATGAGTATGGTAATGATAATTATGTAATCCTTAACAATTTCTTCGAGGACTCATGTTTATTTATGAGGTTCCATACTACTACATAGACCATGCAAGTTGAAAAATTTATTCTATGCCTGTGATGTGGGCATCATTTTGAGGTTTGGAATATCATGCATGTGTATAGGGTATTGGGATTTTTTTTAAGGACATAAATCATTCATTTTGACTCCAACACTTTATTATAAGGATCATGGGCACACAAGTTTATTGTTTGACCAATGTCTAATAGTGCATGAGTTGTTTCTTCATGCTCTAGAATTTTATCTCCAGATAACTCCATTGGCATATTTTGCATGATTTTATTTCCTATCAAGCTTGAATTCTTTTTTCAAAAGACAAAAAGCACAATTTCATTCATTGAAGACACTTAACATATTTCAAATTCTCATGTCATGTAGTACATGTTGAATGGTTATGTTTGGACAGTCAAATCCTCTAAGAAAGTCCCACAATAAATTAGCATGCAAGACCCCAATAAATTTTGCTCAAGGCCTTAAACAACATACCATCAAACTAGTTCAAAAAACATAAAAAAGAGTCTCACAAACAGACTTCTATTACATTTTTTGTTACTAAATCAAAAGAGGAAAAAACCTAACTATCAAAGAGATATCATAGAAATGGCCATGAAGTCCATAATAGAACTAAAATTAATCACTAATAATGTTCATAAGCTTTAGTAATCCAAGAGTAAAAGGAAATAGAGGGAGATGGATATCACCCTGCACCTACCCACCCTTACCCCACCCCAATTTGTTATTTCCACAATATTTGCATCCATCCTCGAAGCCTCCTTAGACAAAAAATATGCATCATAATTGTTTTCCCCAAAGACATGTGATAAATAGAGGATCCCGTAACTTTATACCATCTGGTGAATCTTATCTACAATTGTCCTGAGAAGAATGTTACTACTCCTAATAAGAACTCTCATTCATTTTATTACAAACTAATAGTTTCCAAATACCTATAACTAAGTGACATGATAATCCACAACAATTATTAAAAGGATTTAAGAGTTATAATTGAAAATCTAGCATGTATGCCACTCGTGGTCTAAAGGTTCCTTTCCAATGGCATGTGTCATGATTGAACCCCCCTGCCACATTGGAAGCCCTTAAAACTATAAAATTGACATTTAGGAGATAATCCCCTTGTTTCCAAGCTCAAAATATTTCTTGGGATAAATATGTCAATCATAGAATCTCCAGTTCTATGCAATGATAAAATGATATTGTATTTAAAGCTTTCAATAGCGACACTTAATCTAGCATCGATGAAAATTTCATTAACCTTTTGAACTGGATTTTCCTTGATAAATTGGTGGAGTGAATTTTTATTATTGTTCTATGGGATTTGTTTTTCCCATAAGTAGGGGAATCATTTTCCCATGAGTAGAAGGGGACATTGGACAATCTCATCAAGGGTGGTTTGGGTAAATAAACATTGACATAAGCTTAAATTTAGGGAATCTGTGTTAAAGATCAAGTCATGTTTTCGCCAACAGTTCCTTTTCCATGACCTTTTTATGGTTTAACGTTGTAGAGTGAAGTCAATTTAAGAGTCTCTCCATTAAAAGGAATGTGTATAATGGAGTTTATTTAAAGTCTCTTTGTTAATAGAGAACTATAAATGATCACCAAAACCCATTGAATCTACCAATGAAATCATTTTTCTTATAGCCATTGGAAATTCAAGAAGGAACCATTGCTCAAAGAGAAAGCCATTTTTTCCCAATGGTCCTTTTCCCATGATATTTTTATGATTTCACCATGTATATAACTAAGTCGAGTTAGAATCTCTCCATTTAAAAAGAACTATGGATGATCAATAAAACCCATTGAATCTACAAATGAAATTGAGTGAAACTTTTTTGGTTTCATTGTGTATACTCAAATACAAATTGAATTGGAATGTGTCTTAAAAGGAGTGGAAACTAAATAATAAGGAGAATGTACCTCCATCTTCTTTCTTGTCCATTTTAGAAATTTGAAACTTTTGGAATACCTTTAAAGTATAAAGAGACCTTATCACATTTGTTTTAGGCACTCTCTAGCTAATGACATGTAACGACATTTATGCTAGTTATATAAGACATATACCATCTTTTGCAAACATTGATCATATATTACATACAACATATTTTGGTAAACCATAGAAAAAGAAACAATTAATAACAATGATTATAATAATATAATTTGATTTATGAAATTAACTAAAAAAATATGTTAACCATAAAAAAACAAAACAATGACTAACAATAATTATAATAATATAGTTTGATTTATAATATAATTTGATTTATGAAATCCAAATAAATATAATTTAAATAAAGAAGGTGAAATTAAAAAAACAAAATTAGAAAAGAGAGATGGAAAATATTTAGCCCACATGTGTTGTGGGATGCAAATCTTCGATACCTCTAGCTATATAATAGAGGTGAAGGGGACCATTTGGATATGGTGAGACTTATATTGTGAAATAATGTAAAGTGAGATATCTACATGGCCATGTGAACAAGACTAAATGGATGAAAACCCTCTTTCACCAACCAAATGATATCTACTTGTGCATGGGAACAAGACTAAATGGATGAAATCCACCAAATATTGATCTATAGTGAGATTTATCTTATTAGTATCCCTCACGCTTCTTTCTTAATAATTGCCTCAACTTTAGAGAAAGATTGATGATTTTCTGTAGAAAATTATTCCATGTATCCATTGACAACATTTTTTACCCTAAAATCTATTGCTCATGTGGTTTAATGTTCTAACTGGTGTAAAAGCATTGGTCCACTAAATGGTTTTCTTTTGTTTACCCTATATTATGGGGATTTTGCAAGGATTTTCAACTACTTATGCATACTCATAAGAAATTCACACCTTAAAACCTCATATTGATCCAATAATGGTCCATCATATGACACTCACTCCCTATACATCACGATATTCCATTCTCACAGCTCAAGACTCTTGCAGTAACTTAAAATCCTTGAACCTCTTCTCTAACCAATCCTAATTCTTATACTTATATATTCCCTTGTCCATATAGATAATATTTCCCTTGTAATAGCTGGTTGAGACTAGGGTCCTTATGGAAGGGCCAACAAATGTCCATTATAGTCTAGGTTGGCATTTTCAATCCTCCCAAGGGGAAGAAGTTCTCACTCGAAGTGCAACCAAGAAGGTGGAAAGATGGGGAAAACGTTAAAGGATGAGCGTAACTTGAATCATATTGTCTTATTAAAATTTAAGTATTATAGTTGAGAATTACCCTAAACAAGTGCCTCAAAGATCAGACCGAACCAAATTGGAAATAAGAGACAAAGATTGAGAAAGATAGAAGGCAATTAAGGATTATACCAAAGGGCTAGATATCCCTAAGAGGACACACATCTAGGCTAAAGTAGAGAGAACTCAAAAAAGTGGTATGCCACAAAAATACAACCTAGAGAGATATTAAATCATCATTAAATGGTCACACACAAACATGAAACAAAAATGGGTACACCTCACACTCCCTTCATATGTAAATACAAACTCCAAAATCCATGCTTTATAATCCCGACAATAAACCTATACATTTGATTATTGTAATCCAACTAGGTATATGATCATCAACTTACCTATATTTTTTATATTTTGCAATTGTTTTAATCCATCATGTATCCATCTAAACTCCGGATCTGCCATGTGCTAAGAGGGCTCAAATCTATTGAGTTGCAAATATTTTTTTATTTCCAATCTCTTAACTTCTCTAAATTGAAAGAAACATGTTGAAAGGAAAATGAAACTTGCATGAAAGAATTTTTAGAAGTATAAAAAAAATATATGCAAGTGAAATTTCAAAAGTATGAAAGAAATATATGCTAGTGAAGAGAGGAAATTCTAACAAGCACAACTATTTGATTTTATTCAAATAATTTATTATTATTGATGTTAATATATATTATATCAAATTAAGTTTACTTGAATTTTTATTATATTTTACTTTTTTTTTAAAACCAACATGTTCATATATGTTACACATTACCAAAAAACATCTACCCCATAAGTTGTAGAGCACCACTTTAACACAATAAATCTCAGCTCATTTAGGATCCTCATGGAGGCGGGCTAGTTAGGGCTGTTTAAATCCATCACCATATAGTGCATAAGTTTAAATATGGGTTATTATTAAGAAAACATCAACCATAGAGTAAGGTCAATAAAAAGCATTATTTCACTTTAAATTAGAAAAACCCCACCGAAACCGATATAAGTTCAAGTTATAATAACCATAGAAGGCCAAAGCATTTGCGATTCATTTAACATTTCATTGTCATGTATTTATTTAGCAGATCAGAGAGATTGAAAATGAAAATATAAATGAAAATCTAAGGAAGAAGACACACAATCTTTCTTCCATCGGGAAAGACAGGAAGGCACGAAATATTTCTCACCTGCTTGCTCGCAGAAGGAATTCTTTGAATCCCTTTAAATTGCCTGCCTCTCTTGACAATCCCGGTGGAAACCCTAAGAAAAATGGTTCCAAACCCTTGATAATTCATGCAATAGGGTATATACATTATTAATCTAGGGATATTGCCTTAGAGGATCGTTTTCTTTCGCATATTGATTCAACGGTGATCAGGAATATTCTTTTTCAGGGTTTTGGTATTGATGATTTTCTTGTAAGGGAAAATCGTATAATTATTTTCACATGAAGATATACCCTGCGAGTTGAGACTAGAAGGCCCTCGGGGGAAATTTTGGGTGGTTTTCAGATAAAGAAAGCATCGGGGGATTTTTTAGGGCAAGAAGGATGAATAACCATCCCAAAAAGACCTTCAGAATTGAGCTATTCAGGGACAGGGTGGAGATGGATCCCAAATATGCCGAGAAGACCTAGAGGATTCTCGAACATGCAATCCACAAGATCTATAATCACAATTCCAGTGTCTTGAGTTTTGAAGAACTCTACAGGTGAGTTCAAATTCTACTTTCATGGGTATGTTTTTTTTTCAAAATTCGTTCAATATTAAATTCTGGCTAAATTTGCAAGAAATGATATTTTCTACCAGGATTTGAAAACTTTGTTGGTTTTTATGTCCAACTTTCTCATTATATTATATTGTGTTATTATTTCCCTAATCAACAACTCATAAGTATTTCTAGTCTTTCCGTTGTTTTACACTTTTTTTAACATTGATCCTTGTACTTATGGATATGGATCCTTAATCTGAACGAGGATATTTAACTGGGTCCTTTCAGAGGGTACCCACATGCTTTTTATTTTAGCAAAACATGTGAGTATTAGAATGCTAAATAAGCAACACTAGTACGCCCTCTCGTATATAGAATGAAGCTTTTACTTAGAAATATTTTAGGGATCCTTAATCAAAAGACCAAAACAGAGCCTGTCAAGATATACTAGGGTAATTGAACATAGTTTCTGTGCTTGGAAGATAAGTAGAAAATTATTATGGTGTTCTATACATACACTAATGGATCTTGTCATGCTAATTATGTTCTCTCCAGATTAACCTAGCCGTTTGAAATGATAATTTTCTTATGTAATTGATCATACTTCTCTAAAGTTTATAGGCAATCAGAAAGGATTGTATCACACACACTATCAAGAAGAATGGCTATGTAGGAGTTGTCCTTTGTGGAAACTATTATCTGTGAATATTATAGGCTTAGATATCTAAAACTATTTACACACTCCAAATTTTGAACTGTTGGAAAGGAGAAATCAGGTTGATTTTGATCAATTTTTTTTTCCAATTAAATCTAGATAATTTCCATTGAAATTTTCCTCATTAGCTTCATTTCCCATCTGTTCTACAATATTGATAGTGCCAACCATGATTTGACCCGGCTAGGTTAATGGAACTTGTATTTAACTTGTTTCTTTCTCATTGACCCCTTTTTCTAAATCTTGGTATGTATTTGACATGTGTGCAACAAATTTTGTTGCTTTCCCTTTTGTGAATGAAAAATATGCTAAACTTATCTTTTTTTGCTTGAAAGTTCCTTTAAACTCAAGAAAAGAGTCTAAAAGTTAGGCACCACAGGTAACCTAACGACCCTTCTGGGGAAAGCCATTAACACAAACACTTCTGTTTGGTTGAACCCTGACCCCATTGATGCCTAACTGTATCTTCAAAAATTGTCATTTGATATTTTAAAAGCTTAATCCACATTTGTATCTATTCTTGGAGCTGGTTATAGTCTTGTCAAGAGTTTGTAATGCTGCACAAAAAATGAAATTCTTTCTATTTTGGTAGGTTGAACTGTAGTATCTATGGGTATTATTTCTGAGTGTTGCATATTTGTAGATTCCAATTTTTCTAGAACTAGAAATATTGGAAAGCCTTACATTAAGAGTATTTTCTGCATGTAGGAATGCCTACAATATGGTTATTCACAAATATGGGGAAAGCTCTATTTTGGCCTTGTGACCACAATGACTCGCCATTTGAGGGAAATAACATAGAAAATTGAAGCTTCTTGGGGGATTTTGTTTTTGGAAGATTTGAATAAAAAATGGGTTGACCATAACAAGTTACTGCAAATGATTTAAGACATTTTAATGTATACGGATAGAACATATGTTTCCAACTCCAATAAAATAGTTGTCCATGAACTTGGATTAAATATGTGGAGAGACAATATAGTTCGTGTTGCAAAAATTAAGGATAGGATACTGAATACTCTTATTGAACTTGTACGTTGTGAACGGATAGGAGAAGTCATCAATTGAGGTTTGATGCATAATATTATCAAAATGCTTACAGAGCTGGGGCCTTCTGTTTATCATGAAGATTTTGAGAAACCTCTTGTGGAAGAGGCATCAACTTTCTATTTTATTGAATCTCAATAGTTTATTGAATGTTGTGATTGTGGGAACTATCTGCAGAAAGCTAAGATAAGGATAAATGAAGAGATAGAGAGGTTTTCACACTATCTTGATGCAAAGAATGAGGTAAAAATTACAATAGTTGTTGAGAGAGAAATGATAGCAAATCGCATGCACAGGCTGGTGCACATGGAGAATTAAGGACTTGTAAGCATGCTCATGGATGACAAGTATGATGATTTAGGATGCATGTATAACTTGTTTCATCAGGTTCCTGAAGGACATGATACAATCAAAGATGTAATGACTACCAATTTGCGTGAAACAGGAAAAAAACTAGTCACTGAACAAAAGAAACTAAAAGATCCTATGGGATTTGTGCAATCCCTTCTTGATTAGAAGGACAAGTATGACAAGATTATAATTGAGGAATTCAACAATGACAATATTTTCCTCCTCATGATGTTCTGAGTATGCAGAGTTTGCTAACCATTGGAGCTACTCAGTATGGAAACATTTGGATATTTGGAGCATTTTCATTATCATGTCTGTCATGGATTGCTGACTCTTTCCACAGGTGTTTTCCATGTTATGGTTTTGTGTCCTTTGTCCATTAGATCTTAGTTTCCTACCATCCAGATGCATTATCATTATGTATCACATTTATTACATTGTTCCATCATCTCTGTTGGTGCCCATCGTTTTTGCTCATTTTTTGTAATTATCATTTCCTTCAAGCTTGCACTCTCCTGCTAGCTCAATGACCTTTTGGTGTGTTCTTTCTGGGTTATTATGAAGAGACACATAATGTCTCTTCCATCATGCCATTTCGCCCATGGTTTATTTTTTCTCTAACTAGATTCTCGGTGGTTGTTTGCTCTCAACTGCTTTGTCTTCTGCGCCTTGCAACTTGTTCCTTGCTGTTGGATTACCCTACCCACTTCTGGATTTGAACCTATGACCTAGAAGGAAACACATGTTCTTAACCGTTAGACCCACTCATGCTATAAATTCCATTCATACATTCCCATCGTAGAATGTTTGAATAAGGAAGCTCATTTTGCTCCAAACGTGGATATTTTTCAACTTAAACTCCCTCCAAAATATACAAGATAGTAATACAACATTTGAGCTTCTACAACCAATACAATGGCAATTAAAACATGCCCCTTTTGGAGGAGCAAAGTATCATATCCAATATTTTGCTAATATATAATCATGTTAATGTCTAATATGTGACTACCATTAATGTTAATGGTTCAGTTATTTAAAATCCATTGGTTGGTGACATATGATATATATAATAAAAAATGACCAGGGCTAGAGCTAGGTGGTTATACCACTGAATTTCCATGGGTGTCAAAGTATGTACATTGAGATGATGTGTACGAGCCGGTATTGTATTATTGCTGGAGTACTATTAATAAAAGTCAACGCCTTACATTTTCTCCATCATTTTGTGTTCCAATGAAAAGGCTCCAAGCAAGTCACCATTTAATGAAGTTATATAAAAGGGTATGAATATTGAAATTTGGGTATGAAAAGTTAGAAAATCTCAACTTCACACTTTTCAAAGATCAGGGTGATGTTTGAAAAGGATCAAGGTTTTTGATTGCTGCCCAAAAGCAAGGAAGAAATAAAAACAATGACTTCAAGATGGAAATAATACTAGCAAAATACTAGAAGGAGGTTGTTGAACTTCAATGTGCAACGAATGGACTAGTAGAAGCTCCTCAAATGATGATATGGAGAGTTTCCAAGGAACCAACAAATTACCAGTGTCATTCACCAAAAGCAGCAGGAAATGACACAAATAAAAGCAGTAGAAATGTATAGTGGCAAGAAAATGATGATCTAGAATTTTGACGACCCAGAAGTGGCTTTTGGTGTTTTACCCTACAACACAATACAGCCCCAGAGCATGTCGATTCACATGAAACTGCTGCAAGCAGCAGATAAACTAGTTTCATCAAATTTTTTATAAGGTGCTATAAATTAAGGATTTAAAATAATAAGAAGTTCAGGAAGAGAAAACAAACAAATAGACAATTCCCTGAAATATTGTTGACAACAATAGAAAATGGCATGAGTAAAACGTTAATGATAAAACCATTTTTGGTAAGCCATATGATTCACAAGAAGGGTATCTAAGGTAATGATGCTTTGACAAAGCTAAAGGAAGTGTGAGGCATTAACATAAACCCAAATATTTGACACCCTACAAACCCTTCGAAGTATTTGTCATCTGCTGCAATAATTTAAAAATAAAGTGAAGAAACATATGCACGATCATCAAAGGTATCTGCAGTTGCCCTCCTCTGAATGACAGTTTTTAAATATTTTATTTCCTTGATAATGAGAGTTGTTAAAAATATGGGAATGACAGTCTAAAATAACTACAACTTATGGGCATCAGAAAAATTGGCATAGATTTTTTAAACCCTTCGAAAGCATTTGAAAATTAAAAAATTAGAACTTAGAGCAAAATTTTATCAAGGAAATTGGATAACTAGAAATGGCCCGGTGCAGATGGAATTTCTTGGACAATGTGTGTAGTGGATATGTGGATATGATCACGAGTGTTAGAAAAATTTGTCTAGCCAGTTATTTTGGTGTTTGGCCTAGCATCGACTTACGAAAAACTAGACCGCAATTTTATACCCAGTAAGAGAAAGGAAAAACAACTAGGTTGCCTGCCAAAAACAAAATATGATTTAACAATAAAAGTCACCAACCATAAAAGTGTGATGTATCTGACATCTGTCTCCACCCTATGTAGGGTTTCAGGATTTAAAAATCTAGCTTATTCTCGTAACAGAAAGCTATCTTCGGGTTCAGAGGCTTATGGGGAATGAGTTAAGTAATTTAAATATTAAAAAAATGTCGTTTATATTTCCAGACTCTAAAAAACAACATATGCTCCCAATAATGCAAACAACTTAGTCCATATCTCACATTTATTTGATGTACCTTGTAGATTTGTATGTCTCCGTACATTTTTTCAACACTCATTCAAGGGTATCCTACAATATTCTCAAATACTAAAATTTTAATAATACACCACATTCAGACTTTAGGGACGCATACATCCACTCTTCACAACCTCAATATCATATAATATTGAATGATTTCCAGATTACTAGAATCGAGTAACATGAGAATATGATACAACTTCAAGATAGGTCAAAATTGTATATCGATAAATTTAGGAAAGATTTATTTAGTCACATGTCAGATTTTGTGCACACCAAAACTAAATCCAATGAATATTATAGAGTCAGATACAAGAACTTATCAGCCAGAAGCCAGGATATGCCATCATTTCGTATAGTCTGTCACGAGAAGCAGAATGATTAACAATATTGGATATAAACTAAGAAACTGTCACACATGTTAAAATGCAATAAGTTTTCTGCATCAGGATTTTGAATGACGTGGCATTGACATTTGATAATTAACTCTGAAAAGGTATTTTCAAAGACATGGAATCCAATAATATTGACCTACAACATTTATTGGACTGCTAACTCAGGTAGCCACAGAAAAATGTCATGTACCTTGTTAATCGGTTATGTATTGAACCTTTCAGAGGATACCATTACACCAAAAATATAGGCCTAAACAAAAAAAGTAAACATCATGACCAACAAATAAGTAGAGTAGATCAGTAAAAAAAGTATCATAACAATGGAAAATAGAAACTACACAGGGGCATCTGTGCGGTTGGGTGTAAAAACATACATACAAAATGAACTATGTGAAGTAGATCTTAGACTGAACCAATGACATTCCACGGAGAATGGATCATGATTAACTGAAGAGTGGATCTTGCACTGGGGAATATTGATTGAATGCATCCAAGCATGAATTCAGAGAGATAAAATGGTGCAACCATAGAATCTAGTATAGAGAACACGCATACTGTTGACCAAAACTTGTATGAGCATGCAAGGACTCAAACCAAGCATCTGGAAGTAGCTAACCAAGCTCCAACATAAGTAGTGTCGTTGAGGGGGGTACAAGGGAGGGGATGATTGATAGTTTGAGTCAAATAAGAGGACATAAAATCAATAAAAATACCAGAGAAATAATAGCAAAAAGTAAGAGGTGTTTATCTTTTCATGCATATTTCCCCCTAACAAATGAAACAGAAACTATTATAATCATTCACTATAAAATCAAACAAGAAACCATAAGCAAGGAAACACAAAATATTCTATAGGATATTATATGCTAACTATAATTATTTGCAGATAAAGCATCGTTAGAACATGACATGCTAGCTAATTCCTCAAAAGAACTTCAACTAAAATACAAAGAAAAATTGTATAGGATGTAATTGTTTCTCACTTTTGGGTCTATCTTCCCCGTGTGGGTGGAATTGTTAGGGATATCCATGAACGTTTGGCCTTTCCATCCATATATTTTCAAGCCACTTAGTGGCATTTTTTTCATGAACCTAAGAGATTATCTAACCCTCACCCTCAAAAGATCGTCTATGTAAACTTCTAAAGGTCATCCTGTCAAAAGACCCCAGGAATACGTGCTCATTACAGTTGGAAATAAGGTGATCATGCAACAAGCAAGATACATAAATCTGCTTAAACCTGCTTTAGAATCCAAAGCACTAATCAGAGAATGAAGGACTGCCCCCTCATGGCCAAAGTTCCAAACCTGAATCCATATAGTACCAAGCTCCTCAATTTTCTAGTTCATTCAACCTCAGGTTAATTAAAACATTTAAGAAGATTAGGTTCAAGTGGTTAGGAGGAATTCTCAGGCTAACAATGTTTGATGATGCTCAAAAATCTCAAGCTTCCTATCCTTCCTCGATCATTCTAACCAATAAGAAGACACATACTTAACAACCGAAAACCAAGGAGCCACCCCCCATGGTGCGAATAGGAATGATCACTCCCTACCAACCCTTAAGAAATTTCAAGATGGCATCGATAAAGAGGATTCTCAGAGAAAACCAAGCTTTGCACTATGAATAATTATTTCACACACTGCCACAATAGCCGGTCAACTTCATACTCATTTGATGCCCTTGTAGGATTGATAGAAGGGACAAAAGATGCTATTGTGGAATCCACTAATACAAAATCTCAATGCAAATAACTTCATGAAAATTATGGATCTCTTAGAAACCTTTCTCAAAATTATGGTTGGAAGAAACAAGTGTTTTAGGAATTGGATTCCTTTCTCTTACAGTAAGTAAATATTTTTTATTTTCTTCTTAAAATCCATGGAACTATATTTGGACAAATGTGACCACTTTCATTTCAAACCATGAGCATAGTAAAAATCACCTTTCAACCCTACCTCCTTGTCATTAGCTGTTGATGTCTCAGACTAGGCTGTCGATCCCTCCCAACTTTTGGTATGGATTTTGCTTAATTTAGATAGCCACATTATAGGCCTGGCCAATATTAATTTTTCCAACAATGTCAGAAATCAAGTGGCATTTTGGCACTGGTTAGTTTATGGGCTCCCATATGATCATTAGTTTAGTTGTGGCAACATCAATATTGTTAATGCCTATTAGATACTGAACTGAGGAAAACAATGCCATGGCCCGAAACGACTCCTAGAACTCAACTTCAGTAGTATGCATAGTTGGAAAAATTGTTTAGTACTTACCCAAGAACTCTCTACTCAGAGCTATTGTTAAGCTGAGTTAAATCGGTCTCAATTACTAGTAGGACAAGCCTCAACCTGCAAGGAATTGTGGGTTATTCACCACCTAGTGAGTACAACTCACTGGAAAATGGAAAAATTGGCCAGCACTATATATAAATGCCAAAAACAGAAAAGAAAAACCCTCATTTTGAAATATTTATGATGCTGTAATTTTGTTGAGTCCAAGTTAAATTCTCACACTCTAGACTTGTTGAGTCATTTGTTGATATTGACTAATAGTTGTTGATTCATTTTGTAATTGATATTGACTAATAGTTGTTGAGTCATTTTGTAATTGGTATGGACTAATAGTTGTAATTTTTGTACAGATTATTCTTGATGCAATAGAACAAGTTGGTGGCATCTACCTTGTTACTGCAAATCATGGAAATGTCGAGGATATGGTGAAAAGAAACTCCAAGACAGGTCAACCAGAAAAGTATAAAGATGGAAATATTCAAATTTTGAGTGCTCATACTCTCTCCCCAGTAAGTATAAGATTCACCTAATGTTCTTCCTTTTTTAAATGATATCTTTCTTATTCTCATGGTTTAGTGAGTTTTAATTTGACATATTTGATGATCACCTTACCAAGTGTTACCTTGAAAAAGTAAAGGTGTGTATCCCTAAAAGGGGATGTGAAAGTTGATGTCTCCACTCATACACTAAGTAGCCCTCTATTTTTGTTATCTCATATGGCTTAAACATTTTAGAAATATCCAGAAATTGAAAATATGCTCTTACATCCTTTCCCCACCCCTTCGCTTAGACAATGTACCACTTTTTATGCTTGATTTTTACTTTTTTGTTGTTTTGGGAATGCTTTTTTTATTTTCTCCCCTTTAGTCTTTTTCATACAAATATTTACAAGTGTCTCAACAATTAATTGTTCTTATGTATTAATATCCATGTCAGTCTTACCTTTGGCTTTGTGGTTACTTTTGGGTTGGTCTGGACATCTTTTTCTTTATTTTTCTTAGATCTATTTTCTCAAGGTTGGGTGTGGTTGGTGTTAATCCAATCTCATCATGTTGGGAATTGCTGGCAATACAATTTGAAAATAAAAAACTCTTTCCTTCGCAATAGTTTACTTCACTTTCTTGGTCCATAAAATGATAGAAGAAGAATTTGGCAATCTGAATCGTATAAGATCTAGGAATTAGGCAATTTGGATCGTATAAGATCTAGGAATTTGGCAATTTGGAAATCCATTCAGATGTAGGTATGGTCCAACATTGAATTATGCAATAGTAACAAAAACAATTAGCTGGCTTGAATGGCTATAGACACAAAATTTTGTCCTCCAAGTGGGTTATCACAAGTGTACAACAACCTGATTCAATATAGGAAAATAATCAAATCAAACCACATAATCATCTGAATCTAGATAGTCTACATTCTCTGCATGGGTATTCCTGACATTTTGTCTTGATTCCATTGAAGGTCCAACAACAATATATGTATCTTGTGGTGGTGGATGCGGCTGCAAGTCATCTAGGATAAGTCCATCCATGATAGAAGAGTTTTTCTATTAAATAGATCAAAATTAGGTTTCAAGCTAGTTGTAGGGTTTTTGCTTTTTTTTTTTTTTAATTTCTTCTTTTTGGGGGATGAAGATGCACCTGCACAAAAGTGGTCAAACCAACCAGTCTTGACCAGTTTTGACCATTCAGGGCTATTTTAGTTAATAACTATCCAAGTCCAGATTGGGAGGCTAGTTCTAAATGGAAACCTCCCAAAACCAGCCTGACTGACCAGCTCCACTGGTTCTTTAGTCATGTCCTGATAACATTGATACAAATACAAGAAATTTTGGTTCTTGTATAGTTTATTTCTTACAACATCAAACAATAAAATCATCAAGAGCATTTGGCCAATAAAATCATTCGAATCATGACCACCAATAGTGTTGACACATATGGTCATTTGTTGTATAACTAAGCTAATATATAAATGGTATATCCTATTTTTTCTACATTATATTAAGATTATGTTTTGTTTATACTAATTCTAACTTATTACTCATGTGGGATTATTTCCTAACCGATATACACATTATCTTGATGGAAGAAGGAACTTTGCTCATCCCATGGTAGATAGGATCCATGAGAAGCACCAACTATTGGTTTGATCATCCTCTTTTGATTCTCCTTATTGATCCACTTATACATGGATCTAGGATGATCATGCCTATCTACTATATCCTTGGCATCCACACTAAGATAATCGTTGTTCACAGGTCTCATATAGTGGTACACTTACTGTTGCTAGGGAATAGTGATTTTTGCAATCCCATTAAGCCAATTTCTTGAGTTTTGTTCAAAATTCCTATAAAAAGGTTTATGGATTTCATAGCCTACTTGATCATATATTGTGAACTTGTACAATATATTAGATACTTAGAGTTGTGTATTGATCCTTTTTACCATTATAGAGGAGTTTGTAAGTTAGGTTCCCAAATTCTTAAAGGGTTCTAGCTCAATGGAAGAGCGCCTTCCTTATAAGCAGGAGGTTGGTGGTTTGATTCCTCCATGCACTAATGATATTATAATATCGGTTAAAACAAATAAATTAGTAAGCAAAAAATAAGTGACCAAAAAATTAGAGATAAGTGACCAAATAAAATGACCAAAATTGGTATACAAAATTACTAAAAACGATTAAATTTGTGACCAAAAAATGAAAGATGCGAAACTAGGCATTAAAAAGGATGCAACACGTGGTGCTAATGATGAAACCAAACATGAAATTGATATGGTAGAAAAATAAGAAATGAAACTAGGCATTAACAATGATGCAACACGTGGCGCTAATGATGAAGCAATCATGGCGTTGATACAGTAACAAAATAAGACGTTACTTTGGATGCAAAACATGACGCTACATAGGAAGCAAAATATGGTGCAACAATAGAAGAAGTATTTGGCGTCATTTTGGTAGCAAAACATGATGCAAAAAAGGAAGCAAAAATTGGTGCAAATTCGGAAGCGAAAATTGGCACATATTTGGAAGTAAAACATGGTACAAAATGGGATGCTAAAGTGGTAGAAAAAATGGATGCAATATTGGATTTTAATTTGGATGCTAACATGGTGCTATTAAGGATGCAAATATGGCACTAATGGGGATGTCATTTAAGAAGCAAAAGCAGACACTTGCTAGGAAGCAAAATAGGACATTATTTAAGAAGCAACCCTCGATGTTGTTTAGGAAGCAAAGATGGACGCTATTCTGGAAGCAAAAAAATAGACGCTATTTTGGACGTCATAAAGGATGCTATCTAGGAAGAAAAAAAAGATGTTTGTTGAGACGCTTTAAGTTTTGTCCATGACGCGTCCCATTTAGCGTCTAGTTTGACCACTCAATCTAAAAAAAATTACACTCAAAAGGGACTCTAAATGGGACGCTAATTCCAGGATTTGTTGCAGTGGTGGTGGGAATATTTAGATTACTAGCTACATACCAGGTTTTGCAAAACCGCTCGATGGCATAGGACAAAAACTCTTCGACGACATATGAAATTTTTGTTTCAATCCCCCAACATATGCAAATAATTTGAAAATGATTTCTGGGTGTGACTGGGTCGTTCACTCAGTGAAGAACAAAGTTAAGGTGGATGAATATAATTTCTAGATGGAGTTGGTACTTCTTCCTTATCTTTCCTGTTAAATTTTAATGAGTCCATGAAATTCAACTCAGGTCTCCCTTCATTTTTGACAAGCTTAAAGAGGGGAGAGAATAATTCTTGATAAAGTTACTGATTCATGGATTTTACTGGCCTGAACTAGTACATTCTCGTTGGTGTTTTCATATTTTGAGAGTATGAAAACTCCGAAGAAGACTCCAGGGGGGTTATTTTTCATACAATTTAGTATCTTGAGGCTGGAAAAGTATAAAAAAATCCATAGCAGAACTCTCTTAGCTTTCGAAGAAGTAAGGCACATATTTTTTGTACTTAGTCAGGAAGGTCTGAAAAAGGTTAAATTACCACCTACCCAATGTCCCTGTTACAGAGATAAAATTCCTATGGCTTGGGGGTACAACAACAAACAGTATGCCACGAGAAATCAATCTTTCCCAATATGCAAGAACAATAAGAAAATATAACACTAATGGATGTTGAATCGTACCTTATTCCGGACGGTTGAAGTAGATCCCCGTTGAGATTCCAATGCAATTGCAATTATAATTTTCTCTCAACAACAAGAAACAAAAAAAGCATGATATATATAAATGTGTTATAGATATCCTACCATATATAATCAACCATGTATAAGTAATTAAATACATCCATGGATTCAATATTCATATTCAAAATGCACATGAATTGGACAAGAAAAGATATTTTTATTAATAAATTAGAGATACAATAGTGACAAACTCTGTCGGCACTTCTACGAACCGGAGAAACTGAGTCCTCTACCTGGGCCTCCACCGCTTCAATCCTCCATCTCTCGATATAAATCTCACAAAGAAAATGAAATATTGGGAAGAACACTATGTGCTCCAAGGGACAAAGAGATGCAGACTCAAGTATAATCAAAGCCAAGGAAACAATGGATTATAGTTTCCTTGCTCTTCAATTTCTCTTCCTTCAATGTATCAAAGGGGTTCCGTATATAGCACTCTAAATAGGTAATGGAGGGTTTAATACGAGTGTTCTCAAGGCATTTGGAAGGCCAAGAGTCAATTTATTCAGACTCAAATGAGGAAAACTCCAAGAACATTTGTCATTTTGCACACATCTCGATGTACGTGAGTTTGAGGTCAAAATTTGCGTATACATGCGGGTATTGCTTTAAAAGTAGCGTATATGTATAAAAATGCAATTTTTGGAGATGATATTGGAACATCAAAGTATAATATAAGTCCATGTGTTATACACCTGAATGGCACCTCTCCGTCCAAGTGCTGATATCCCTCATGTCGGCACAAAAAAGGACACTTATGGATTGAGGTTGCCCATATTCACTATACCTTGGTTGATGATGAAATACATTGCCTATATGCCCAACTGATTACTTTGCCATTTTGAGATTTTGAGTAGCATGCGCGACTATATCTATTGGCATCTCGTGCATCATATGCGAGTATCATGTTCAGCAGGTCGCGCATACATGTATACGCGGGTTGCACTTGTATAGAGTCGCGTATCATACGCGGGTTGCTCTAATACAGACTCGCGTATGGTTTCCTCAAAATTAATATTTAAAACCACACGCTAATAGAAGATTAGTTTACTCATTTAACTTAATCTTCTTAACTACCACAACCTCCCTAACCTTCGAGAACTCCCTCATTTCATCCATATAAATAGAGGCCTTGGGGAGGAGGTTGGAGATACATACTTGGAGAGCAAAGTTATGCTGGTGGATTGTCTACAGATATCTTTGGAGCAGAGAAACTCAGAATCCTTTGGTGACAGAGGAGTCCTTGTTCAGACATTGGGTTGTAACCTAAACTCTTTCTATTATTGTTAATAAAGATATTACTTCTTCCATATGTGTTCTATATCTTGTGGATTGGTAAATGTTTACATTTCAATATGATATATGATTTTCCTAACCTACATCTATATATATGAATTGCTTTGTATCTGGAAGAGTGTTTATTAACAGGTGAAAGAGGAACTATCCTGGAGACTTTGGAAGTAGATTAGAGAGGAAGAAGATAGCGAGGATCAACCTTCGTTCAATACAAGTAAGTCCTGCTACTTTCCTATTTCCTATTCTGTGCTTTTAGAGTCAAACTGTCTGCAAGTCATGAGTATGTTGGTAACCCCCCAGACCTAGGTTATTAGGTGAATTATCCTGTACAATAGAACTGGTGACTCCGCTGGGGAAGCCTAGTCTGCTTTAGGTCTTTTTCTGTTGTCCTGATCAGTCATTGCTCGAAGTTTTGTTTGTGATTTTTGTCCTGCTTTCTTACTTACTGTAGCATTTGAAAGTCTTGGGTCTTTCTCTGTTTTTGAGAATTATTTTTATGCCCATACACAGGTTGTCCCACTGGACAATTGCGCATACTGAGTCTCATACGCAGGTTGTTACACTGTACAGTCGCGCATCATTCGCGACCTGCACTACTACACAGTCGCGTATACTCCTGAAAACTGTGATTTTTGTGTCAAAGTTTGCTTGTTCTTTGGCCTGTTATAAGTCTTGTTTTCTATTAAGAATTTATTTAAGAGTGTTGCAGAGTTGTCTGAGTATATCAGGTGATCACATCTTAGTGCTTTTCGAAGCCCTTTGGTTCTCTTTACTTGTTTTATTTACTGTATGCATCTTGAAACTTTCTGGCCTATTTGGGTTGTTGGTTTGAGTGCCTGAGTCTAGATTAGTGATCAGGGTCTTAGACTCTGTCTGTCTAGTCTGCTGTCTGTCAGTTATTGGTTTGCACTTGCCTGTTTAAAAGTCTGCAGTGATCTCTCGGTCATTGTCTACACCCAAGTTGAGGTCCTGGCCTGCTTTTCTTGCTGGTTTTTAGTTTCTGTTTGCCTGTTAGTTTCAGTTTGTGTTTTTTATACAGTCTATAAGTGTCAAGTTTACTCAAGCATTGCATTTATACATGCACAGTAGTTTTTTGAGCATTTTTTAAAGTGAAAAACAAAACATAGTTAATCTTTTGCATTGTAATTTTTGCATTAGAGTAGTGTTTGTTTCAGTTTAAGAAATACTATCTCAGAAAAATACAAAAACATATAGGCTTAGTTTCTCTTTTTGCTGCATATAGTTCATCAATATTTATTTGAAAAAATGAAAAGAAGTTTATTTTATAGTGATAGTTTGCTTTAAATGCACCTTTTATTTTCATTTATTTTCTGCTGAGTCAAAACATCATACAGTCCATCACTTCCACTTCCTTTGAGTAAAGAGCAGCCCTTAAAATTAACGCTTAAATTTAAAATCTATTAGTAAGTTTTTATTTTTAGGGCCTTCCACCTACTAGCTTAGGCTAGGTTTGTGGGCTAGGGAGTGTAAACTTCCCACAAACCATAAAATCAGACGTAGTGGGCTATTCATTAGGTAAATCCTTGGTTCTACCGCTGTATCTGGGAAGCTCCTCTCAAACAGGAGTTAAGCACGAGGCCGCGTGGAGGCTTGGACAGAGGGGATAACCCCCCGAATCCTTGTCAAAACGTAACCCATGACTTTTACGCATCTGGGGATTCTGTCCTAGACAGAGTTTCGGGCTCAGCTACCCTGCCCATGCGTACGAGTTCGGCTTGCGACTGTCCCCCCAGACAGTAGGTATTGTCAAGGTAGCCTTAGTCTCTTGTCTTTTTAGGGCTCATACCTAGGTAAACCGGAATGTTATTTCTGGTTCACCTTGAACGGACTTGGAAGGTAACCCTTGTGGAAAGTGTAGGAGGGAAGTTGGGTGATTCCTCCGCTTGTGCCTAAGAACCCCTCAAGGACGCCA
>LPNX010179320.1:85559-116714 GCA_001517045.1 Pseudotsuga menziesii | reverse complement strand
GCAGTGTTAGAGGAAGATTCATCTGGGAGGAAGTAGGAATGATGGTGCATGTCATCCCAAGGATAATCCGGGGTAGTGAGAGCCTCGAGAATCTCCTCATCCGTACGGAATGTTTGTGTTGTCAAATCGGTTGACGAAGGAGTAGTGGTGGAAGATATCATATAAATGGTATTAACCTCTTCGGAAGAGGAAGAGTCCGGGGGGTGGATTTCCTCAATGGTGGGTGGTGTCATCTCGAGATCCAGATTGTTCATCTCAAAGAGAGCTGCTCTGTAATCGGGGAGATCGGGACAGTGACTTGTGTAATGCCCGTAAACACCGCATATGGCACAGGAGTGGTTAGTGCGGAGGGATTTGTCGCGAAACTTAGGGGTTGAATCAAGATGGACAACCGGGATAGTGGGGTCGTCGTCAAGCATTTGCATGTGTTCCTGTAATGCCGGTAACTGAGGACATAGGTGAGTCGCATGGCCCAACTCATCGCACAGCGCGCATTTGGGAGGAGCACGAAACACACGAGGGTTTCTGACTGTCTTAGGCGGTGGGACAGCAGTGTAAGGTTGGGGGCCTCTGCCCCTAGTGGGCTTGGTAAGAGGAGGGGGGGGGTTCGCGGAGGATGACGGGGTAGCAACACCGAGAGGTGGTTGACTAGTAGTGACAATGGGTTGCACCGGTTGCAGGACGACATCTGGTGTCGGCGGGTGAACGAGAGGCGAAAGATACCAAACGAGTAATCCTAAGGTTAACCCAGGGAGGCTGAGGGTAGCCATGACTGGGGCGCTAACCACTCCTGAGGGAGGGAATAGGAAAGGAATGGTATGGATGGGTGTAGCACCAATGTGACTAGGTACCAAAGGGGATTTAGGAAACAAGGGCAGTTGATAAGTAGGAGTTCGCGTATTATGGGACAGGGTACATATGGCTTCGGAGGTGGAGCCATATGGGTTCCGTCGGGTCTGGAGGTTGACCTCATCGGAGGACATCATCAACAAGTGGTGGGTACCTGAGTCAAGCACGGGTTGATCAGGAGCAGTGTAAGTGATTTGTTGTTGGGTTGTCACGTTGGCTTGAGGGGGAGCCAACGGTTGAGTGTTCACTACGCCTTGGGTAGGTAAGGGGTTTTGCAACACCAAGGGTGGCTGCTGAGGTTGTGGGGGGTTGGGTGGTGCTTGAGGAGCCGCCTGCCCTTGGCGGCGGGCATCGTCAGCCCAAAGTTGCCGAACGCACTCCATGTGGGGGAAAACATGTGCGGAGTGGCCATAGACCCCGCAAATAGAACAAGGATAGTTTGTTCGCAAATTCCGGCCCCTGCCGCGGTTTTGTTGGCCCTGGTTACGTTGGTTGTTCTGGTTTGGCTGCGGGTTTTGTTGGGTGTAAACTTGCCCTTGGGCAACAGGTGGATTCTGAGGTTGCGCAGGTGCAGGAGCAGGCTACGGTGGATGATATGTAGGTGGAGGCTGCGCATGTGTAGCAACTTGAGGGGGTTGCTGATAGTGCTGTGGAGCGGGTTGTGGGTTTGCCGCAGGGGCTGCATGTGGCTGATAATAAGCGGGTTGGGCTTGTGAAGGCGTAGGAGCTGGTGCAGCCTGCTGGTGGTAGTAGGGTTGAGGTGCAACCGGGGAAGCGTAGGTGGGAATCGCAGGGCCGAAACGTTGAGGTGGATATGAGGGTCCATGGGAATGGTGGTGATGTGGCATGGGGGCATACGAGTTGGGTGCGCCAGACTGTGAGGTAGCCCGCGAAAATTCAAGGCCAGGGGTAGGACGTGCTATGGAAAATGGTTGAGGATGCGCAGAGACACGGCCAATGATGCCGTCGGCAGCGTGGGATGCCCCCGGCGCATCGGGCTGGGAGGTATCGCCGCGAGGGGCGTCAGGTATTATGGTATAAAGATAACCCGACTGGGCGTAAATGAGATCGAACTGTTGGGCTTTAAGGATAGCCTCTTCTTCAGATTGGGGTCTTTCAGATGCCACATCCTTAGCAATGATAGGAAGGAGGGATTTAAGGAACTAATCTAGGAAGATCCGGTCATCTAACTTGATTTTGCATAGGCTACGACGTTGACACCATTCATGAATGTGGTCCGTGATGTGGGTAGCCGTGTTCTGTCTGCATGATAGTAGGATTTCAACGCCTGCGTCATAGCGGACTGGTAACTGGAAGAACTGGAGGTAGGTTGAGGCCAGGGAAGTAAAGGTGGCATGGGTTCCATGGGGTTGTTCGATATACCACTTGGCAGTAGAGCCAGTGAAAGTGCGCTGTAATCAACGGAGGCGAATAGAGTCGTCTACTATGGAGTTGGAGGAACACCATAGATGGAAGGACATGATATGGTTCTGTAGGTCTTCACCTGCCTTACCCTCGAACATAGGGATGTCAGAGGGGAGCTTGGTGGGCATGTGAGGCCACGCAGGGTTGTGTCGGATGGGGTCGTTGGTTAATCTGGCTATATCAGGCAGGTTGAGGCTAGCCATGAATGGAAAACTGGACGAAGGATGTGCCATGGTAGTGGGTTGGACCAAGTTGGGGCCGATGCCCCCAAGTGGAGGGGTAATATGAGGGAGGTTGCCCCCAAGTGGGGGAACTAAGGTGGTATAGGACGGACCTGCACCACCATGGGTGGTATGAGTCACTAATGGAGTGGGGATAGGTATTCCCGCTGCGGGAATCGGTACTGTGAGGGGAACAGTAGAGGGGGCCCCCGTGGAGGGCATACCCAAAGTAGGTGTGGTACCGGGTGTCGTGGTGGATGTGCCACCAACGGTCCCTACCAAGATGGGAGTGGGAGTCATGCCAGCCATGGGGCTAGTAGGGGCAATGTAAAGGGGGTTCTCAGATTCTAGCTCAGAATCAGAGGTAAAATAAGGGGCGTCAGTATCTGGTGATGGAGTCCGATGTCGCTGACGAGTGGAGTCAAGTGACAAGGCTCGAGATCTGTGTCGATGACGGGTGGTGTCAAGTGAACCGTGCTGTGGGGGATCGCCTCTGAGGCACCGAGAATGTCTCGGGGACTCAATGGTGACAAATGGTGTCAAATCTGTGTGGGTTGAGGTAGGTACAAAACAGCTCAAAAAACTCTAATGCAACCGAGTGTGCAGAAGGAGAGCTCTAAAAATGGGGTGCTCAGGCCAACAACAACTCAAAACACCCACTGTAACTGCGTGCTACAATAGGCGGAGTATCAATAGAAATGGTCAGAATACCAAAAAGGCAGGTTGCCTATAAATAAAAAACGATGGACTCACTAGACCAAAAGGAGGTAAGGGAGCATGCAAACACCTAACTAAAAGTATTATGACTTAACTAGACATATCCTCTGCAAGGTGATGAAATCCAAGTCAGACAATATGAATAGGGAAGCCAAGTGGCTAAGGTATCCCCCTACCGGGAGGGACACCGGGTAGTCAAATCCTAGAAGAATGGCAACTAAGATACCCCGTTCATGACACGTCCAGAAAGGTAAATCTGCCGCTTGGTCCTTTAACCGCAATACCCCTATACAGGGATATCCCGAGAACTACGAAAGGTAGCCCTTCAGTTACTGAATGGAGTTCAGTATTCCACTCAGACCTCCGGAACCAATCTCACGACTTCAACCCTCCTAAGGGAGAGGCCCTCTGATAAACCGGTTGTGACCGTGTCAAAAAATACTAAGGGATTTTGGTTCCCTAATGGACAACAACTATGTCTCAAGTGTAAATAACCGAGGGGTGTTATTGGAAGCCTATCCCCCCGATCCTACCTAACTACAAAAATTCTTTTATGTTCCCCAAGTGGGGTTAGAATGTTGGTTGAGTTAAGTAGTTTTTAAGTCTCACTTGAATTAGGTGACAGATTGTGTACTGGTGAGGTTATAAACCCAGAAAAGAAGTGCCAGGGCGACTTCATAAATATCAATAATACTGAATTAAAAAAATTTACCATGCAATATTATTTGAATAAACAATGCTAAAAATTTTAAAAAATTCGGTAAAGGGGGACACAGATGGCTGTAGGGCTGCAGGTAGAACAGGTGGCTGTGCAAGTGTAGAAAATACGGCAGCAAAGGGGCTGGGTTCAAAAAGCAAAACACAAGTGCAAAAATCCAGATCGCGGGTCTGGAGCGAAGTCGCGCGGTCGGACCGCGGGTTTTAAGGAAACAGTCATGGTCAAGCCGCGGGTTTTTGGACGGCAGATGCGGGCGGACCACGGGTTTCTGGACTGCAGACGTGGGCGGACCGTGGGTTTGAGGAAAACAGGTGCGGTCGGGTCGCGGGTTTCTGGACTGCAGACGCGGGTAGACCGCGGGTTTGAAGACAATAGGTGCGGTCGGGTCGCGGGTTTATGGAAGGCAGGCACGGGCGGACCGCGGGTTTGAAGGCAACAGGTGCAGTCGGGTCGCGGGTTTCTGGAAAGCAGGCGCGGGTGGACCGCGGGTTTGAAAGCAACAGGTGCGGTCGGGTCGCGGGTTTCTGGAAGGCAGGTGCGGGCGGACCGCGGGTTTGAAGGCAACAGGTGCAGTTGGGACGCGACTGCAAAGGGAAAAACAACGATTTACGGCGGCCGAAAACGACAGCCGAAAGGAAAAAACGGAAAATAAAATAACTAAAAAAGCCAGCGGAGTCGCCAAAACTGTTGCTAGGGTTTTAGCCCTAGCTTGTACGAATGAGCACCTACTAAGGACAATGGATTCCTTAGTAGCAATTCAATGATATGTGAATTAAAAGCTATAACTGAAATCAAAAGCTAAATCTAAACAAGTTAATTAAGCAAAAACAGTAAAAGTAAATAGTAATTTTGTATTAATCTGACCTCCAATGTGAAGGTTGGTGAAGCCCTTTGCGGTGATCCGAGTTGGTGGCTTCGAGCTTCAAGCTGCTTCTTCTCTTTCTCCAATGGTGGAAATGGGCCAAAAGGGGCTCTCACGGTGAAAGCAACTCAATGGTGAGCTGGGATTTCAAGAGCAATTTTGGCAGAGGCAGGATACTTGTGATTGTGGATCTTGTGGATCTTGTGAGGATCTTATTGGGGATATGGACCCTTGATGATAGATGTGAAATAATGGGTCTCCATCACTTATTTATAGTTTTGGAAACCGGTTTAGGGTTAGGGTTTCAGCTGTTTAGGGTTTTTTCCTCATTTTCCTCATTATTTTATATTTTTTTTTTATTTTTGGAGAAATTTTGGATATTTTTGGAGGAAAAGAGGGTTTTATGTCCTTTTGGAGGCTTTTTAGATGGTTTTATGGTAGGAAAATGGACAAATGAGCCATGTAATGGGGTAGATGAGGTAGTGAACCCTTTTTGGGTGTTAACAATGATCAAATAATAATAGTTGATCATGGGGAATGATGTATACGATATGATTTCGAGACATAAAGGGAAGTACGTAGTATCTTCCATATGGATCTACAAGAACAAGTGTACAAAGCAAGGTTCGTGATTTGCCTTAGAAAGAATAGACTATGACATGACATACTGTATTGACCAGTATATATCAAGCATAGAAACACCTGTACAAAATGAAGAGGGAAGATGATACTCCACTTCAGGGGGAGTGACTACAGAAGATATCTGAGTTCAACATGGTACGGCATGATGGATAGCTTCATGATGGATCGACACTTTACCAAGAGTAAAGTGGGTTCCAACCTTAAAGGTTGAATGCAGAAGATTAGGATATGTTGATGACCTGACAAGACGAACTCATGGAAGATGTTATGATGAAAGAATACTAGAATGATGTTTGGGATATAGTACTCAAACTAGAAAACAAGAATGTGGTATCTTCCAAATGGATTTGCAAGATAAATTATGTTATTGATAGAAGTAAGGTAAGACTTATGGCTAGAGGTTTCTATAAGAAAGAGGGAATTAATTCTGAAGAGACACTTACTCCAGGAAGCAAGGTACATGATGAAGTAAAGACAAGTCTTCCTTAATGGTATGATCGAGGAAGAGTTTTTCATCGAATAGTCACAAGGATTTGAAGTTGAAGACAGATGGAATCACATATGCAAGATGAAGAAGGCCCTCTATGGCCTGAAGCAAGTTCCCAGAGCTTGGTATGGAAGAATAGATAGTTTCCTGTCGAACATTGGCTTTACCAAGAGTAAAAGCTGATCCTAACCTTTACCTCAAGGTTGTAGAAGATGAAATAGCATCTTGTTATTATATGTGGATGACTTATTCTTGACAGGGAATGAGAAACAGATCATGGAAAGCAAGAAGAAACTAGCAAAAGAATTTGAGATTAAAGACCTTGGGTTAATGCATTATTTCCTAGGTCTGGAAGTATGGAAAAGTTTAGAAGGAATATTTCTCAACCAGGGAAAGTATGTGGTAGAGATATTGAAGAGATTCAATATGTTGGAATGCAAATTCATGGCCACACCCATGGAATCCAACCTGAAGTTGTTAGCTGATGACCCATCAGAATTAGTGGATGTGACCCACTATAGACATATCATTGGGTCATTAATCTATTTAACAAATACTTGACCAGACATTTGTTTTGCTATGAACACCTTAAGTCAATTTCTTGTTCAACCAAGACGGGTTCACTTAGTAGCTGCAAAACATGTGATGAGATATCTGAAAGGGACTATAGACTTTGGTCTATACTATGATGGTAGCCATGAGTATAGATTGTATGGCTACACAGATGCAGATTGGGCCAGAAGTATCTCAGACAGGAAAAGCACTTCAGGTGGATGTTATAGTCTAGGATCTGCTATGATTTCATGGTTTAGCAGGAAACGGTCCAGTGTTTCTCTTAGCATAGCTGAAGCAGAATACATAGCAGATTGCTTTGCTAAGTTGTGAAGCCATATGGCTTTGAAAGCTGATGTCAGGATTATTCAACCTAGAGTTGGACACTACTATGATTCTATGTGATAATCAAAGTTGTATAAAGATGACAGAGAACCCAGTATTCCACAATAGATCAAAGCACATAGAAATTAGGTATTTCTACATTCGAGATATGATGCAGAAGGGAGCCATAAAGCTCTAGTATGTGAGTACTGATGAACAAGTTGCTGATGTGTTGACAAAGCCTCTGTCTTGAGTAAAGTTCTAACACTTTTGAGACAAGCTTGGTGTTGTTCGGAAAGACCTTCCTCAAAAAGGGGAGTCATGATGTTGCAGTGGGATTGTATCATCCCTGGGCACTTGCCCTAAAGTGATCCGGTCCTCGAGAATGAAGAGGGATTGTATCATCCTGGGACATCTGTCCATAATAGATCCGGTGACTTTGGTCCCTGAGAATGAAGTGGGATTGCATCATCCTTGAACTTCGGTTCAGAAAGGTATCCAGAGGCTTCGGTCCCCGAGAAAGTGGCAGGATTGCATCATCCTTGAACTTCGGTTCAGAAAGGTATCCGGAGGCTTCGGTCCCCAAGAAAGTGGCAGGATTGCATCATCCTTGAACTTCGGTTCAGAAAGGTATCCGGAGGCTTCGGTCCTCGAGAAAGTGGCAGGATTGCATCATCCTTGAACTTTGGTTTAGAAAGGTATCCGGAGGCTTCGGTCCCCGAGAAAGTAGTAGGATTGCATCATCCTTGACCTTCGGTTCATAAAGGTATCCGGAGGCTTCGGTCCTCGAGAAAGTGGCAAGATTGCATCATCCTTGAACTTTGGTTCAGAAAGGTATCCGGAGGCTTCGGTCCCCGAGAATGTGGTAGGATTGCATCATCCTTGGACCTATTCCTAAAGTGATAGGGACTGATTATCCTGTAATCAATCTGGTGACTTCGGTTGTCGATAATGCGGTAGGATTGCATCATCCTTGGAACTAGTCCTAAAGTGATAGGGACTAATTATCCCGTAATCAATCCGGTGACTTCAGTTGTCGAGAATGTGATAGAATTGTATCATCCCTGGACTTAGGTCCAAAAGTGATCCGAAGACTTTTGTATTCGTGTTGTGGATTGCAGGTTATTGCTGATGATGATGATGTACTAATCGAAATATCAGAGTATGATGATGATGATGTACTGATCGAAATATCAAAGTATGATGATGATGACATACTGATCGAAAGATCAGAGTATGATGATGATGACGTACTGATCGAAAGATCAAAGTATGATGATGATGATGATGTTGCGTATCGAAAGGTCAAAGAGCTGAAGATGATGTTGCTAATAGAAAGGTCAAAGTGTTGAAGATGATGTTGCTGATCGAAAGGTTAAAGTGCTGATTTATAGATTTGTTACCCTGATGATGTTGATGATGCTCTCTCTCTCTCCTGTTATTGTTGTTGTAGAATACCCTTCTCGTTAAGGGGGAGTGTTGAAATATTGTAACTTTGAAGAATATTCTATATGTATCTTTTTGTGGTCCCCGATGGTCCTACTGGGAGAACCACTTATATTACTTTGTACCCCGATGCTTCTAATCAGAAGAACTAATAAGATCCATGAGGTAGTCCCCTCTAATTGTAAAGGTGGGTCATTAGCACCCCAGTGTGGTTACTTGAGCCTACATGTGTAACTCGAGCCTACATGATTAACTCGAGCCTACATGTCGGATGAGTTAATTAAAGTGAACGGATGAATATAAATAGAGGTGTAGCGCTCCTCATTTGGAACACACACTCTCACTTGTGTAGCGCATTAGTGGAGGAGAGAGTAGTTGGAGAAGGAGGAGGATCAGGATTTGATCTCCTTGTTGGTTTTACCTTTTATCTTTTGGGGCATCTATATTGAGGAAGATTTTTCTGGGTTTTTCCCTTTAGGGTTTTCCCAGGATAAATCTTTGTGTTCCTTTTGTATGGTTGTGCTTGTCTATCTTTCATTGATCCTGTTTATATGCTTTTGTTATGAAATCGAAATGAAATACTAATGATATAGCTTAGCATATGAAAATTCAACAGCCCAAGGGTCTTGGAATGAGTTGGAAGGTCAATATAGTTGGCATGAATCAATTCAGGTCGAATTGGAGTGGAAAATTAACTCCCACAGAGGAGAAAGAGGCATTTTGGAGCTAGTGAGACACTTGGACTAGAATCTCTAGCTCTATGAGAACAATGATGAAGATTCTATGACACCTATGACACAAATCAGATACAAAGGTTGACATCTGACATATCTGACATGTCAGGTCAAAATAGAGTATCCAAGAGGGCGCTCATGTGAGTTGGAGAAGCTCAATGGGTTCCTACTCAAATTGGGGGAAGATGGAAGGCTAGGAAAGGGAGGACACATGGAAAATCTTGAGCCCACACCAAAATTTGAATTGGATTGAGTTTTTGGATGCATTGGTAACCTTATAAAGATAATTATTTCTATAAAATATAGGAATCAACCAAGAGAAGATATTTTGTTCATTTGAGAAATTGGAATTTGTGAATTGTGAAAGCTAGTGGATGACCAGTTTTCTTGCCTTGGCCAATTTTGAGGGTGAAAGATTCCCATCCAAGTTGTTGTTTGGAGAGGCCACTCAGGTCTTTCAAGGAGATTTAATAGAGTTTTATTTGTAGGTGTAATCTATAGGGCAGGTTGTGGTTCCTTATATTGCAGCACTTTCTCTCAACCATTTCCAGTTTTTATGACATATTCTTGCTCATGAAGGGATTGCACTTTGGGTGAGATATTGATCTCTTTGGGGAAGATTATAATGCCCCATTATTTTATGTTTGGATGTAAATTCTCTGTATTTCAAGTTCGGAATAATCTCAGGTCGAAATACTGAAAGATTTCATGTAAAAATTTTAATCAATGAAGAAATAGTGCCATTTCCCCACTATCTTGTTGTGAACCAATGTAATGTTGATGGATTTGAATGGATAAGTAAGCTAATGATGCTTTATCGATGAATGGACTGTTATTTGTGTATTTAAAATTTCAGAATAATCTCAGGTCTAAATACCCAAAATATTTCATGTATAAATGTTAAACAATGAAGAAACAGTGTCATTTCCCCACTACCTTATTGTGAACCAATATAATGTTGATAGATTTGAATGGATAAGTAAAATAATGATGGTTTATGGATGAATGGATTGTGATTTATGGACTATATGAGTTTAATTTTAAGTACATAATCATTTGGAGTTATTTTTTTGAGTTTCATAGCATTTGGAGAAGTTTGCCTACCATTCCCCCCTAAGGTTGAAACTGGTCGTTTTGCATATGATTTAAGGGAGTTGTAGTAGACGTTAAAAGTTGAATGGTGATGCTTATGAGTTCATATTGATGTAATTTACATGTCCCCTAATTCCGTTCAGAAATTAGAGTTGGTTTGAGTGCATTTGGGAAGCCATTTTCAATATTCATTGTGGGGGAATTAGAACCCCAAATTACTAGTCAAAACTACTACCTCGATCAGAATCATAAACAAGTTTGCATAAGACTTTATAGGGTCATAAATATTCCTTGAAAATCATATTAAAACCTTAATATCAGTAATATACCTTTTGTGAATATTTGGGAGCATTTGGACCAATTTGGAGACCTAGACATCAAAACTAGTCAAAGGTCGAAATTGGGAATAAAATGAAAAATTCGTCATTGTAATAAAATTTTGAAAAAAAGGACATTATATTCTGCATCTGAATGCTTGGTGAAATCTGTGATAGACCTTGCAATTTCCATTGCTAATGATTGTAGCATGTATTTATTGTGATTTTTTGCAAGGATGTTTGTTGCAAAAAGATGGATTGTTGTATCAAATTCTGAACATTCCTTTGCTTATAAGAATGTATTGGTCCTAGATTGGAGGAGGTTCCAATCTTCCAATGTTGGTGTAGCATTGTGGATGTTTGTCAGGAGCTCACAGAATCATTGTTGAGTGCCATCAATCCCTGCTTGTTGAAATACAGTTTCTAGGATGATGACAGTTCTAAATTTAATCCATAAACGATTTCCCAAAGTTTCTCCTGCGTATAAAAGTTTGTCCATGATAGGTGGCAGTTGGCCTAAATCACCGACAAGAATTATTGATTGATTTCCTAATTAGTGGTTTTTTTCTTTTTCTGGGAAGCACTCACGTAAGTGACTTTTATAAAAAAATTAGTCCCTATGAAGCTCATCTCATCAATGAGAATGTATTTGAATATGTTTCATTTCTACTTGCAGCACTGATAGTGCTTGTCCATTCAATGGTTGCATATTCTTGATAGGGATTCGGAGTCCTGTTGCTGCCTTTCACACACCTGGGAGGGGAGGTGGTAGATATATTCAAGCCACTAGGTGTGTCCTTGGGGGAAAGTCTTGAGTCAAGGCTATCACCTTGTTCTTGACTCCTCCGTTTTGGCTTAACTCCTAATGAAGCCAGGGTGGGTAGACCCTATTAAGTTACTAAGGCAAAATTATTTAGTATGATGATGTTAAACTGAATGAGTTACTTAGGATTTTGAAATTTAACCATAAAAAACCATAGATGACAAGATAAAAAAAAAGAGCACACGAAAGCACAATGCTGAGACACAATATATATATATATATATATATAGAAAGAAAATAGCCAGTGCCTTAAAATGGAGTCATAATATAATCAAAGTACTTGCATGTTATTGGAGTGAATGTTTTGTGATTGCCTCTTGGTACATTTTAAGTTAACGTGAAATATGAATAAATTAAATTAGACGAGGGCGGGAATCCAGATATACTCAAGGGTACTTGGAGTATGTCCAAAAATGAATCTTCACGGCTAACCGCAAGGAATATGTGGGCTGAATGGAGTCTTTGAGGGTGTTGTTCATAATACACCCAAAGGTGTAACAGATATCGGTGCCCCGAGGTGAATTTTCAGGAGTTCTCGCTTCCTTTGGGTATTTTGCCACCATTTACGGTTTGATAGAGGCATTGGATTTTCGCCTGATGGTGGTTGATTGGGGAAGGTGAAGACTAATTAAACTAGTCACTCATGTTTATTTTGATGTAGCTTGACTGATCGGATGAGCCACAGCCAAGTGCAGAGCATACACATCGGAGTCTTGCCAATTTTAGTGAGTTTTAAAGGGTGTGTTTTCTTAGAAAGAAAAATCCTCCAGGAATCTCTTTTGGTCCAAGTGGACCTCAATCGGGGAATCAAGGAGGGGGTTGATCTTAGAACAATTAATTACATCAAATCAAATATAAGCATAAAAATAAAATAAGCAAACCACCGGTTATTCTAATTATTCCTACCACGCATCTCTTTCCCCTTGCGGGTCAATCGGGAAGTCGTGGGGTAAGCATTCAAGTTACTTTGATACCGAAATATGGAATGTATGATAAAGAAATCAAAGCATGTTATTTTGCATGAATGAAACTAATCTAGAGCAAACAGAAATAAGACAAAGAAAAAAATGACAAAAAAGGAGCGAATCCCCCCAGGGGGGGTGGAGAATGGGCTCGAAAGAGCCTATTCAGAGAAATTTTTTATTATATGCTGTTACAATATCAGTAAAATTATCTGAATCCTCTTGGTTCTTAATCTAGGATGAAACCAAGATCTTACAACTTTCCCAAAATTTAAAATTACAGTCAAAAGGGAGACCCGTAGGGGATTTGGACGATCCCGAAGCCACTTTCAAATAGAAACTTATCCTCTTTCTATTATGCCTGCTAAAATACAGTGATCATGTTAGAATGAAATATGTCTAAAAGAACTTTGAAATTACCTTTGGTTCATCCTACTTTAAACCAAACAAAACTGAGTTAAAACTAGCTAAAACGGTGAAAAAGGAACCAAGGAAAGCAAGCTTTCCTTGGGATCTTGGCTTGCTGTTTGGGAAGCCAATGAGATATGCAATTATTGTTGGATTTAATCTTTTTAAAACAGAAACAGAAATCTAAAGCATGCAACCTACGGATTCTCTTTAAATTGTCATGCAAAACGGGCGATTTCCCTAAAGTAGATCTAGAATACTTTATGAAACTTTTTAGGAATGAGATCTAGATTATGAGCCTTGAAACAACAGATCTATGTAATTTTTTACTTTAATATAATATATCTAAATGATATCAAAGCTTGTAAGCACAGTAACTAGGTAAGAAATTTGATTTTTGAAGGAGGAAGAGAGAGAAAGAGTGCTGGAAGCCTGGGAATGTTGGGCTTTGGAGTCTGCTTTGGTGGAACACCGAGGGACTATGTCCTCCAAAAGATATTGAATATGAGGAATATGCAAACCAGCTCAACCCCTTCTACAAGTGAGATCACCCGCAACTTAGAAATCCTTGCACAACCAAATCGTTAAAACATAGGTGCTGCTAGAAAAAGATAATTGGAAAGCATGCAATTAAACTTAAAATACATGAAAGTCCAAGAGATTTGAAGCAAGTGAACATTAAGATCATAAATAAAACTAGAATAAACTCTTACCCCAACAGGAGGGAACTATATCCTTCAAGGCCAACAATTAACCAGCGAAAGCAAAGATAAATAACATAGATTATAACTCATAAGCACTTGACAATGACCATCCACACATGAACATAATTACACCATAGATCTTGCCTCCAAAGATTCTTTATTCCAGAATAGTAAACAATACAATACAATAGCAACAACTTCTCAATCCAGCTCTAACTAGCTTGGAAGAGGTAATCCGTGCTTTATTTATAGTAAAAACAGGAGATCTAGCCCAGGGGGCATAAATCCCAAGGAGAGAGAGACTACAGCTACATGCAGAGTGAATATGAGCCTGATCTGAGTCTATCCGAGTCTGATCTAAGTCTCACTGAGTGTAACTGTCAATCAGAGAGTTGATCTGGCTGGCACCTCAACTTGCTAACTAAAGCATCCACCAAAACTCATCCAGATGAGCCCACACATGTGGAGGAGAGAGGGAGGGCTCAATTCCCAAGATTTCATGATGTGGTGCACTACCAGATCAGCCCAGATCACCTCCTTCAGTCAAGGAATTGTCAGATCCAGTCAATCCCAAGTCGATGAGACTGATTTCAGTTAAAATAGAGAAAATCCCAATGACTTAGGATTTGGGGTTTTCTCCATTATTTAATTAATTCATCGATTAAATAATCAATATTTGATTTTTAGGGATTTTTGACCTGAGTGATGGAAAAATCACTCAAAACTTAGAAAGAGTGGGACTATGGGTTTACATGGTGCTCTAAGCTTGAAAATGAGCACCCCTATGACTGAAACTAATTATTGAGCCCACTTTTATTATAAAACCAATTTTTCCAATTAGACTATTAAAAATACCCTATGTTTTGTGGAACAATTAAAATTAAAAAAACTAAAAAAATTAAAAAAATTAAAAAACTAGGGGGACTTAGACATGTTCATATGACTCGACCATGATGCCTAGCATGTTTATACATTGACACATGGACTCTAATAACCTCAGTAGGCCTAAATTCCAAGCCGACCACCCCAACTTTGGAGGTATTGAGTGAAAAACTCAGAAATTATCAGTCATTTATTCAACAACCAATAATAACCAAGGGAAAAAACACCTTGGGCTGATCGGATTGAAAAATAAAGTCTAAGAGACCGAGTCTTTTACAGACACTATCATGCTAGAACATTTTATCACAACTCCCCTATGGGGTATGAACATGTGATATAGTACAACAAGCACTTCCCAGAAGCACTTCCGAAGATCTTCTGAAGTCCGAACAAAACATCTTTGTTCGTTTCACCAAGCTCACTTGATAAAAAACCACTAAGTATAACTTAGTTGGTAACAAGCCCTATGTGTATAGTGGTAGCATGTATGTTAAATTCTGCAACTCTAGTTGGTGCAAGTAACAATAGTGGGTTGTGACTAGAGACTGCTTGAGAATATAATGCTTTCTTAATGGTGTTAATAAGGTAGGATTTACCTGTTCCTGTAGTTCCTTGAATGATCATCCGTAATGGTTCTTTAGTTCCTTGTTGTTTTGAATGTTGCAAGATTATTTCCAACTCCATCTGTTTCCTGGGGGATAATGTGTTTGTTGTAGTAGACTGTAAGTTGTATCCTGTATTACTTGTCCATTCCTTCGATTGTAGTCGATATAGTTTGATGCATACTCTATTGTGGTTGTCGATACTTTTGGATGACTGCATGCATGGTTGATATAACTAATATAAACACATATGAAGGAGAACTAATTTGTTTACAAAATGTTTTGGAATGCTTATGCTACAATGTAAGGCTAGGCATACAATAATTCCTAGAATTGATGGCGAGTCCCTCGTTAGATGGGGTCGATGAAATTTCCATTGTCAAACTACCATCCAATTTGGGATGTGTAAGGGGGGCTTCATGAATCCACACATCCCTTACTCTTCATGTAAGATAACATTTCTAACCCATCAAATTCTGAGTTTGAGTAGTATTGTCAAGTACTACTCTATTATGTCTCCATCAATCTAATAAGAAAACTACTTAGGCATGATCACAATTTAATCTACTTTTTTCAAAAAAAATAACAAAAAATCTATATAAAGCTTTAAAGGTTTTCATGTAACTTAAAAATTAACATGTAAAAATATTTGTTTTTAATAACTAATAATAAAAAAAAGAAGGTTAAACATTTCCATGTATCTATTTTTTCCAAAATAATTATAAAATTCAATCACATAAGTAAAAGAAATTTTAAGAAACTAAATTTAAGCCATAAACCATGTTTCGATACTTTTATCCAAAAAAATAGCCATGACTCTATTTCAATAAGCTAAAATCAAATCCAATAACACAACTACTTAGGCATGCTCATAAATTAATACACTTTTCCAAAAAATTATAAAATTCAATAACATAAGTAAAAGAAACTTTAAGAAACTAAATTTAAGTTATAAACCATGTTTCCATATTTTATTCCAATAAAATAAGAAAAAGAAATTCACATGTAAAGTAAACTTTCCACATGAAAAACAACTTGGTGTTAGAAAATATAACTAATATAAACACATATGAAGGAGAACTAATTTGTTGACAAAATGTTTTGGAAGATTTAGATATAATTATAATCAACAAGTTTAAAATGCTAGTGCTACAATGTAAGGCTAGACATATAAATATTCCTAGAATTGATGGTGGGTCCCTCGTTAAATGGGGTCAATGAAATGTCCATTGTCGGTCTACCATCCAACTTGGGATGTGTAAGGGGGGCTTCATGAATCCACACAATCCTTACTCCTAACGTAAGATACCATTTCTAACCCATCAAATTTCGAGTTTGAGTAGTATTGTCAAGTACTACTCTGTTATGTCTCCATCAATCTAATAAGAAGACTACTTAAGGATAATCATAATTTAATCTACTTTTTTCAAAATAATGATAAAATTCAATCACATAAGTAAAGTAAATTTTAATAAACTAAATTTAAGTTATAAACCATGTGTCCATGCCTTTTTGGAAAAAAAATAACAAAAAATCTATATAAATGTTTAAAGGTTTTCATATAATTTAAAAATTAACAAGTCAAAATATTTGTTTTTAAAAACTAATAGTAAAAACAAAACAAAAAAGTTAAACATTTCCATGTATCTAATTTTTCCAAAATAATTATAAGATTCAACCAAACAAGTAAAGGAAATTTTAAGAAACTAAATTTAAGCCATAAACCATGTTTCCAAACTTTTATCCCAAAAAATAGCCATAACTTCATTTCAAGAAGCTAAAATCAAATCCAATAACACGACTACTTAAGCATGATCATAATTTAATATACTTTTCCCAAAAAATTATAAAATTCAATCACATAAGTAAAGGAAACTTTAAGAAACTAAATTTAAGTTATAAACCATGTTTCCATATTTTTTCCAACAAAATAATAAAAAGAAATATAGATATTTAAAGTTTTCCATATAATTTAAAAAATGAACATGTTAAAATATTTGTTTGAAAATAATAATACTTTGGTTTTTTAGGGAGACTATAGCATTCCCTTTGATCTATGGTGGTGGTCATAGTAATTCATAACCATATTTTTGGTTGGGCATGGCCGTTACTCAGGTGTGTTGGTTCCATATTGAACGCCTCTGGCTGGCCTCTTCCTGGTTAATTTTTTTGGGTTTTATTTTCTTCGCCTATTTGCAGGGTTTCCTCCGTCTGCCTTGTTTTCTTGCTACCGTTGCCTGCATTTTGTTAACCATCTGGTCTGTCTCAGATTTATGAACCGGCCCATATCTTATTGTCAATGTCAATGGCTGGAGTCCCTCCTCATTGCTGAGGACTAGTACTAACCAGCATAAACAAGTGGGAAGGTTATTCGATAGTTGGTATTGACATTGGGCCTTTTTCATGGTTTTTTGCCTTTTGTGGGGTTGACTTTTGATATTTTCATTATTGACCCTGGACCCATGCACTTTCTGCATGTTTCTGTCATGGAGGGCCGCACTTGCGTTATCTCTGTGGTGATGATGTGGATTTATTGGAGATAGGGCTTCCGAGATCTTCTGGGTTTTTACTATTTTACCCTTACTGGGATATCATTGGTATCATGGATTCATCTATTGTCTTTTTCTGCGTGCCTGTCTTTGTCTGCACGCTCTGTTTCTGCGGTGATGATGAGGGCTCATTGGAGTTAGGGTTTCCGTGATTTTTTCTGGGTTTTTTACTATTATACCCTTCCTGGACTATCTTTTGGTATCATGGTATCTTCTCTTGTCTTATTCTGCGTGCCTGTCTTAGTCTGTACGCTCTGTATTTGCGGTGATGATGAGGGTTTATTGAAGATAAGGATCCCCGTGTTTCTTTCTGGATTTTTACATTTTTACCATTCCAGGGTTTCTTGGAATCACGTGTTTCTTCCTCTTGTCTCCTTGTTATATACAAGTTGTTTCTGGGTGGCGACGTGGGTTTCTGTGGGTTTTTTACTTTACCCTTCCTAGGGTTTCGACGAAGTCACGGGTCTTCCACTATTTGGGGTTTTCGGGGTATTGGCAGCCTTACTGGATTACTGGGGTGCCCACGTGAACTTTTCTGTGCGTACCCTCGTAACACTTACATGCCGACATCACCGGAGAGACCGGCGTCGACATCTATAGGTCAACGTGCTACCGCTTTAGACGTCGTACGCAGACGAAGACTCTCCGGGCTCGGGATGGCAGACTCAATTTCGTGGTTGGCAGAGATGTTTATTTTGACAGGATAGAAGCTTTGTGCTCCAGGGCCCTCATCGGGAGGCTTTAGTATGCGTCTATGGATAAGAAGCAATGGCTAGCATGGGCCACGGAGTGCTGGAAACCGCTCATCAATTATGTGCCTGCCATCAGTCTCTTAGTTAGAGGTTGGATTGTTTTTGTGTTTATGGCGGATGAGCATGCATCCACTGTGCTTAACAGGCCGTGGAGGGATGGGAGGGGGTCTCTGGTTCTTGACAGATGGCATGTTAATTTCGATCCGGTTCGGGAAAGGATAAAAAAGAGACACCTATGGGCTCTCCTGCCAGGGTTACCATTTCCTCTCTGGAACCACGCAATTCTGACGGGTCTTGGTGATACTATCGGCCGTTTCATCGCCATTGATGAGGATTTCATGAATGTATACGATAAGAGGATTTCTAAGATATTAGTGGAACTTGATATCACCACTGGTTTGCCGGCGGACATTGACATACTTTGTGATGGGATCATATTCTCTTAGCGCATCGATTATCAGGATGTTCCTTTCCACTGCAGTTGCTGTAGGGATATTGGACACCTACGGAAGGACTGCCCTACCTTACGTCTTCCCCCTCGCTCCTCGGGTACCTGCTCTCCTCTGGAGGATCCTTCGTCTCCACATATGGCACAGGGTATCAATCGGGTAAGGCAATCATCGATTCTTCCACTATCTTCTTTCGATAACTTGAAAGATGCTTGTGTATTATTCGATGATGCATATGACTCAGAAATCACATATCTGGATTCTTTTGCTCCGGGGGCTGATCATAAGCTGTCAAATGCATCGGGTATACCCTTGGCTTGCAACTCTGTTTCGCCTGTATTATCTCCTTGTGCGCCTTCCATCTCGAATGTTGTGGTCCCTCCCACCGTGGAAGTCATCTCTAACGTGCCCAATGTATCCGATGGGGCTGAGGTATCTGTTGTTTCTACGTTCGCATCTCCTGTTTCTATAGGGGTTGATGGTAATGACGGGTCACATCTCTCACCATCTGTTCCGCCTGGTGAGGCTACTTGGGCTGGGGTTGAGGTTCCTGATATGTCTCTTTCCACGCCAGTTGTTGCATCTTTACCACTTGCCGATCCCACCAATTTTCCTTTAATATCTCCTGAAGCTGACATTGCTGGTGCAGTTTTGCCACACACTACACTCTTTTTGCCTGTCATTACGCCATTAGCTCACCCTCCTGCTCCCTCTCTGTGTGTACCCATTGGCAGGGAGTTTTCTACTGAACTCTACGTTTCCACTCTTCCTTGTCCTGTTTCAACAACTGATGCCCCCGAAAATGCCACTTGTGGCAAGGCTTTGGTATCCTTCCATGACTGTAGTATTGACCCTGCGGATGTCTCTTTACAGTCCTCGGAACAGGACATTTACCGTCCTCTGTTCACACCTGCTGATTTCCCTCCCCTAGTATCCTCAAACCCTATCTCTGATTCTTCACCCCACAGCCCGACGGATGCACCTTCATTTTCTGATCCTTCACTCCACAAGACATTGAACATTTTTTTGGATAAGACTCCCCTATCGCCCACTGTCCTTCCCCTTGACTCCATACGGTTTGAAAACGTCACAATCAGGAAGAAAAAAAGAAGAAACCCTAAGGCTGTTATACCTGAGTCACTTGCTCCTGCTCCTCACACCCCTATATCCACTCGTCTTAAGCATGCAGCTCGTTTGTCTACTATCTCAAACCAGAGGGTCCTTAGAGCCACGACCCCTCCACTATCGGATACATAATGCGTATATTGACTATGAATGTACGTGGGTTGGGGGGCTCAACCAAACAGAAAAGCCTCCGCAATTTGATTTTAACCCTTTCTCCGGATGTGGTTCTCTTTCAGGAGACTATGACTAGCTCTTACCCGGCACTTTTTGCTTTCTCCAAACTTTGTCCTGGGTGGGAATTTTGTGCTATTGGCTCTTCTGGCCTTTCGGAGGGAATCCTCTCTGGATGGAACCCACATGTCCTCAGATGTAAAGCCTATCATACGCTGGTGGGAATTTTGCTGCATGTATCCATGAGGGGTGTTACCTTACCTTTCTCTATTCTTAATGTCTATGGCCCCTACTTGAATAGGGATATTTTCTGGAATGCTGTTGCGTCTGGAGGATTACTCTCCACACCGAACCTCATTCTTGCTGGGGACCTAAATTTCACCCTGAGTGCCTCTGAAATTTGGGGATCAAAAGCCCCTGTGGATCCCCTGGGACCTACCCTCTCCTCCCTTCTCTTTGCGCATCATCTTGTGGATATTGTTCCTTCATGTGCTGGTCCTACTTGGCGAAATGGTCGATCGGGGGAGGAGGCCATTTCTAAGAGATTGGACCGTTTTTTACTTTCTGAACAACTCATTGGCCTGTTGCCTCGACACCGTGTGTGGACTCATAGATGTGGTATTTCTGATCATTTTCCTGTTTTGCTTGATTGGGGTGATCTTCCGGGTCCCTGCCTATATCCTTTCAAATTTAATCATTCTTGGCTTGAACATGAGGGTTTTTGTGATATGGTCCGACAATCCTGGTCTGCCACCTCCCTGGATTCTTCACTGGAAGCTATGACTTATTTTACTACACAGTTGCGTCACTTAAAAGAGAAGGTTCATGTATGGACAAAGAAGGAGACTTTGAGATTAAAGGACACTTCCACTCAACTGGAAACTGAGATTAACTCCCTTCTACATTTGACTCATTCTGGGATTTTGGATCGGGATCTACAAAGCAGATTAAACTTGTTAAAAGCAGA
The DNA here is from genome assembly GCA_001517045.1 of Pseudotsuga menziesii. Classification (NCBI taxonomy): domain Eukaryota; kingdom Viridiplantae; phylum Streptophyta; class Pinopsida; order Pinales; family Pinaceae; genus Pseudotsuga; species Pseudotsuga menziesii. The sequence continues at coordinate 95,934 of LPNX010179320.1, read as the reverse complement.
TTACAATAAGATTTTGGAACATGAAATAAACTCTGCCAGATTGCAAAGCAAAATCACATGGGCAAAACTTGGAGATGCTAATACCAAATTTTTCCATGCAGTGGCTTCTACCCGAAAAAATCAGAATGCCATCTGGAATATTCAAGATGCCTCTGGTGCTTGGATATCAGATTAAGGGGAAATAAAAGAGCTGGGGGTTAGTCATTATAAAGATATTTTTGCTGATGATGGGATGACCAACCTCTCCGCACAGTTAAAAGTTATCCATCTCTTTCCTTCCTATCTCTCTGACGAAGATAGAGAAGCCTTTACATGCACTGTATCCCTATCGGAGGTTGAGGATGCACTGAAGACTTTTAAAAAAGATAAGGCCCCTGGTCCCGATGGTTGGACGGTTGAGTTTTATTTATGTTTCTTTGAGTTGCTGGGCCCTTCCTTGGTAAACCTAGTGGAAACTTCACTCGTTCTGGGAAAGGTTACTCTTGCCTTAAATTCTACTTTTATCGCCCTTATACCTAAGGTTGAGCGTCCTATTTGCTTTGGGGATTATCGGCCTATCTCTTTGTGCAATCTGTGCTATAAATTAATCTCAAAAGTGGTAGCCCTTCGACTTAAACCCTTTTTGGACTCAAATATCTCCCCTCAGCAGTTTGGCTTCTTAAAGAATCGCCTTATTCATGGGCCTGTTGCCATAACACAGGAGGTTCTCCACTCTGTAAAACTCTTGAAAAAATCTGCTCTTATCCTTAAGCTGGACTTGACTAAGGCATTTGATAGGGTTAATTGGACATTCATCAGACTGATTCTTATTCAGATTGGAGTTCCTCTGGTTGGGGTGAACTGGATTATGGGCTGTATATCTTCTTCAAATTTTGTTGTTCTTGTCAATGGTTCACCATCCTCTTTCTTTCCAGCTTCTCGAGGCATTAGACAGGGCTATCCCCTTTCTCCTTTGATCTTTATCTTGGTCATTGAAGGACTTAGCTTCCTGATCGCTGATGCCAAGAGGAACGGTTTTGTGAAGGGTATAAAGATTTCAAATGATCTTTCACTTACACACCTACTATTTGTAGATGATGTGATCCTCTTCGGTTTGGGCACCTTTGAGGACTGGATTGCTTTTAAGGTGATTCTCGAGACCTTTTGTGATGCCTCTGGCATGAAGATCAACATGGACAAATCCTGTTTTCTCCATTATAATCTGGATGATGCTATGTTGAGGAGGATATCTGACATCATGCCTTACCGTTTTGCTCCCCTCGACAATGGTTTTACCTACCTGGGATTCTTCTTAAATCCCACTGGCTACCTTGTAAAAGATTGGTACTGGCTCATCAAAAAATTTGAATATCGTATTAGCCACTGGTCTAACCGTCTCTTGTCATTGGGTGGTCGCTTGGTTCTAATTCATTCTGTACTCACCAGTCTTCCGGTCTATTGGTGTGCTCTTTTCCCGATCCCATCATCCATTCTGGATAAGTTAAGGAAACTTATCTTTTCCTTCCTGTGGGGGTCTTCAGACAGGAAAAAGAAGTTTCATCTGATTGATTGGCAAATGTTGGCTTGACCCATCTCCCAGGGGGGCTGGGGTATAAAAAATCTACCTCTCTTCTGTATATCTTTGAGAATGAAGATTTTCTGGTTTGCTTTGAATAGCTCTGGTAACTGGAATCAGCTGCTAAGGACAAAATATATGAAGAATTTGTCGATCCAGTCATGGTGTAGACAAAAAAAGTTCACACATTGGAATACTTCTCGTATATGGATGGGATTCATAAAAACCCTGCATTGGATTGGGTACGGCTTAATTTGGCTTGTTGGAGATGGGTCCGAGGTCAGGGTGGGGGCGGACCCTATTGTTGGTATGGGCAGTTCATACACCCTGTCTTATGAGTTGAGATCTTACCTTGAAGACTACGGCATTAACACTCTCGACCAGGCATTAAATCATGCAACTGGGCACTGGTTTTCTGCAGATGAACTTGATTTATGTGATGTTTGGAGTTTTCAATGGAGTTCTTATATCAAAGGATTAGAGTACAACCGTATTAGGCTTATTGATGAATTTGATACCCTCCTTTGGTCATCTGGAAACTATGTGGGCCCTATCAGTGCTGCCCTTGGATATGACTATTTGGTAAAAAACAACATTCTGGATGATCTTTTCCAGGTCTGTTCTCAGCTATGGTCATTAAAGATAACACTGAAGATTATATGTTTTTCTTGGCTATTGATTAGAGACAGAATCCTCACCTAGGATCATCTCCAATCCCGAGGATACTATGGCCCTGGTAGATATATCTTATGTGAAAATGATTCTGAAGACTGTGGACATTTGTTTCTTATGTGCCCTTTTGCGGTTACCATTCTCACTCATTTCTCGAAGTGTATGGGCTTCACCTTCTATCCTCAGAGCACCGTGTATACTTTCTTAGAACACTGGTTCGACTCCACTGCCATTTCTGACACTTATCGTTACGCTCCTTTTTTCATCTTCTGGTACCTATGGCTCCTCTGTAATCAGTGTTTCTTTGAAAATGGTAAACCTTATGCCTCTTTGCTCATATCCAAAATTGAATGTCAGCTTGCCCTCTACCCTGTGCCTCAAATAAAAAAGAAGTGCCGGCTAATTGGACCTAAGCCATTACATGTCTACCCTGCTGGATATTTTGATGGAGCAGCACAAAGAAATACGGGGGGTGCTGGGTTTGTGATCTATATTAGAGAAACCCACTATTACTGTTTTCTGTGGGCTGTGGGATTAGCACCAATACTCGAGCAGAACTGCTGGCTCTCTAGTCTTTACTCAGAACTTGCTTATTGATGGGTCTGCCCATGCAATTGATCTTCGGTGATTCAATGGTGGTTATATCTTGGGTTAAAAGACTGTCAGCCCTTAATATACCCTCATTGAAACATTGGTGCGATGAGATTTTTTCTATGATGCATCTTGTCCCATCAGTGGCCTTCAATCATATCTTCCGGGAACACAACATGCTAGCTGACGAACTATCAAAGAAGGCTCTAACTATGGAGCTGGGCTCCGGATACTACTCGGAATATATGGATGGGAGACTTACTGGTGATGGATTTTTTACACTTTTTTGATGGCTGTTTTTTCTCTTATATACAGCATATGGATATTTGATATATATTGTGTTTATGACACTTTTGTTCTAGTTTTGAGGGTTTCTCAGCTAGCTGTTCTTGCTCTCTGGGAATGGTATGTTTAAAGGACACTCCATTTCAAAAGGCTATCTGACCTGAGATTTCAGGAATGATGAAAAAGTCTGCAGATGTTCAGACTTTGTTCTTTCATTTTTTGCTGCTTCGCTGGCTGTGATCAGTTTTTTATTGCTGATACTATTATGTTTATGCTGTATTGCAACTGCGGTGATTTTGGTTGTTGTGTTTGGGGACTGTTTTGTCACAACACACACATGTAACTGTTTAAGATGTTATTTGATTCTCATGAATATCAATGACTGGAATTTTTTCTTCTGAAAAAAACCATATTTTTGGTTAAAAGCTAAATATATACATATAGCTTAAAAATTGACATAATATAAGATTCAAAAACCATTTTTACACAACAAATCGTAGTGATTGTACTTTATGGCCTTTTAAAAAATTGAGTAAACGTTCATGTTTGTTTCATTGGTAGTACTGTGTATTGTGTTAAGGTAAATAGTTTTCCTACCAAGGCTGAAATGTCTCTTGAAAATCTTTGAATATAAATTATTTATATTTTGCACTTTATGAAAACAAAGACAAATAAAAAGTGTTTTGAAAATACACATTAATGCCTATCAATATTATGTACAGAAATCGAAACAAAAACAGACAAAATGTGATTTCAATATACAAAATCAATGTCTATAAATATATGATAGAGAATCAGAGATGTATTACAATTTATAATCATGTGGAACTATTCTTTATTAGAATTTTTAATTCAAAATCCTTAGTCGTGATACTTCTGTAAACTCCATAGCTCACTCTCAGTATATAATAAGTTGCAATGAGGGATGGTAATAAGAGGATTGAGGAATAATTGGTCGTCTCTGTCCAAAAGACTTTAAAGCAGCCGGTGAATACAAACCTATCAATATTATGTACAAAACCGAAACAAAAAACAGACAAAACATGATTTCAATATACAAAATCAAAACATGATTTCAATATACAAAATCAATGTTTATTAGAATTGTTTGCAATTTTATGAGGGCCATGTTAAGACGTGTGTTCATTTATTAGCAACATTTATTATTAATTTCAAATTGTTTATTATATTTGTTATTATTTTTATTAAGAATATGAGTTTGTTTGTAAAGTTTTTAATTTCAAATTGTTTATTATATTTGTTATTATTTTTATTAAGAATATGAGTTTGTTTGTAAAGTTTTTATAATTTTTCAGTTTTCTATATTTTCACATTAATTTTTGTTTTTCAGATAAATAGTTTTCCTACTAAGGCTGAAATGTTTCTTGAAAATATTTGAATATAAATTATTTATATTTTGCACTTTCTGAAAACGAAAATAGACATGAACAGATAATATGCCTTACACAGAGATAATATGCTTGTAGAAATTCGTTAAATACCTCAGAAACGCTTACACAGGAACGAGAAGTTTTTGAAGAATCCAACAGAAATTTGTTAAATACCTCAGAAATGATTAGATACGAATGCGAATGTCTTGAAAAATCCAGCAAAAAAACAGAAAAATGAATATGACCAACGAATATATAAGCAACGAATCATCCATAACACCTGGGAGAGTGGCAAACATGATAAACTACATTAAATAAAAGGGAGAACTATAACACTTATCTGCTCAATGCTTTCGTGAGATATCGTGGAAAAATCTCGTCAAAAGCTTGAAAGAAGATCCTCATTCACCGAAACAGTTATATGCTCAAAACTTCATGAGATATCGTGGAAAATGAGGTTGAACTCTTGAAAACATATCAGAATATTTATCTTTTAATGCAGTAAACTGCTCCAATGCGACGTTGCCACGTTCTGTAACTGCATTGAACGACTTTCAATTACTTCGTGTCTTTCTATTACCTTCACACGTTGTCTCATGATTGAATGCAAACGACGAAAGCTGTAGAGATGCAAGCCTATGCAGTGAAGTCGTGTCTTTCTATTACCTTGAAACATTGTCTCATAAATGCATTCAACAGATGACTAAAAATATAGAGATATAAACTTATAAAATATGCCTTCGACATAATTATTTAATATTGTCAATTTCAAAAATGCTTTTATATAACATTATTTAATATTATCAATTTCTAAAATGCTTTTATATAGTTAAAATTTCCGTGCAAACTTTAACAAAATTAATATAACTATCAAATATAATATATCACGAAATGTAACTATAGGATATATTTTTCATATTAAGAGGAACTTTTCACTTTTTACAATGATATAGGTGAAATATGTTATTATACCTGCCTCAGCTCAGCAGGTATATTGTAATCGATTGCAAGTCAACTTGGGTTGACTCACCTATTAGTTCAAAGGTACATAAAAATTAAAATGTTGTTTATAATGTTTAACTTTATAATTTTATAAATAATAATTTTTAATTATAATAAAAATGTATTTATTTGTATTGTAATTGGCCAATCACAAATGATGTCAGCTTTGGATTTTGGTATCTGGTTTTCAAATGACAAGTAGCAACTATGACATCACAAGTAGCAACTATGACATCAGTTCATTATTAATTAAATTTTTTGATAATGGATTATATGCTGCACTTCCAAGAATTTGGACGGTGATTACATCAGGAAAGTTTTGATACTATGTGGTTGAATCCGTAACCTTATCTGCCCATATAAATTTCATCAGGCGACAGCAAAACCATTGATTTGATTTTATGAAAGTGTCATTCAATCTGTGATGTATTCGTTCTGTGCGTTCATCATGTTTTCTCTCGATACATGCATTTAGGTATTGAGATTGATTTATTATTATCGCAATATATGTGTCTTGAGACATCATTTTTGACATTATTATGATGTACGGTAAATGGTAAAGTGACGTTGGCAATTGTCCATTGCATGACACAGTAATGGAACAAAAAGTGATTAAATTAAATGTCTTCAGCCGGTAATAAAACCATCTATTTGATTTTGATGAAAACCGTGAGTCATGATGTGAGTTATTCATAAAGGCAGTTCATCATGTCTGCTGGGGATGCATGCATTGTTATTGATTTGATACTCGCGAGTCGCACTATATAAATTATGGCACTTCTTGGCTTTTTGTACGCCCTACTCATTTGAGTGTTTGCAAAGTAAGGCTGCAATTACCGAGGAGCGTGCATGGTGAATGGTAACGTTTTTGTGATGCATACATTTGATTATTGCCAATATGACTTATGAGCTCCATTCTTCTCCATTCACATTATGTAGAGCCGATTCTTTTGGCTTTATTTTATGCATTGTACCAACCATATTTAAATAGTCGAAGGTGTTCAGCTGTCGTTTGGGACTTAAAGATAGCGATTGCATATGTATTATATTAGTTCAACAAAATTTTAAATTGTTGTTTCCTCTTGAAGTGTAACATACTATGAATTTGAAAATTACATTATCTGTTTTTTTTATATATATATTTTTAAATATTCTAAATATTTGGGGTCTATTATGATATAAGTTCTTTTTATCTATGAAATGAGAATAAAACCAGTGTAATGTATTGGTTAATTATATAGATATCTTTCAAAATTCATAATTAACAATTATAAAAAATAAAAGTAAAAATAGGCCAATTGATAATTGCACTTTGTGATAGTTGGAAAAAAATAAAAAAATAATAAAAAAATAGCTCATTTGATAACTAGAATTAATGGCATAGTAGTGGAGCTAATGTGGGCTAGGCTTAGTCAAAGTGCATTTTAAAACTGAAGGAATGTCCAATTGGTGTGACAATCTAATTCCTAATAAACTCATGTGAAAACCTAATAAATTCCTATGAACTCATGTTATAACACCACTTAGTAGCATTGTAATGTGCATCACATGCGACACTCAAACTCCATCTTGGAGTTAGGTGTCTACTTAATATGTATAAGGCTTAGTAGGAGTAGAGATAACTAAGACATGTTATATTAAGTGCGATAGCTTTATATTAACTTTTAAATTAACTATTATACATCTATTAACTTAACTCTAATGACGATACAACTAGTTGTTATATTAGATTAACTATTACATACAATTATATGCACATTTTTTATCAAAAAAATATTATCAATGTGTCAAATATATGTCTATTATTGGGAACATATTACAAAAAATACATTTATCATGGATCTCAAATTCTAAGTTTATTACAAAAACATAGTTATAGTGCATCTCAAATTCATAGTTTGTAAACAAGTCTACCACAAGAATTGATTTAGCACCCACTATGTATATCACACTAAATAACATAACCCAAACACATCAAAGCTAGCCACAAAACACCACAAACCTATACTATGAGCATAAATTCTTAGATGATGTAATCTCCATGGTCCACATCGTACCCACTACTTTATTAATTAGTTAGTTGAGTAATTTGTTCCATTTTGACAATTTTCACTTAGTTATTATTTATGATGGGTTGATCTTATCATCCACCACATTGTATTTATTTGTTATAAGTATTTGTAACTAACAGTAAGAAGGCAATCCATCTTCCTACAAGTGTTCTCTCCTTTCCGTTTTTTTCTTGTTTTAAAATTCATCATAAACACCAAAATAACATAATATTTTTACAAAAAGAGTTAGATATAAACATAGTAATAGACCTGTTATCCGAGTGTAGACTTTGACCCCATAGTGGTGCAGGTTCATGAACAACACTGAACGATATTCTAGCATGTGGAAATACAGACTTAGAGAAATTATGAAAAGATAATTGGAAGCATTAGAGAAACCTTGTACAAGTTATTTATTTACAGACTTGTAAAGGCCTAAACCCATAATAGTAGTGTGTACAACCCTTTTATTATTCACACACATTGACATGTGTGTGCTATTTGTTTTTATTTGTTTTAATGTTTACCTAGTTGTCCATCCAAAATGAAAATGGAAATTTTAAAACTTGGCCAAACAACCATCTCTATAGTTATCAATGATGAGAAGCCATGGACATCTCTACACAGTCACAATTCTTTGAAATTGACACACGATGATAAATTACATTAGCTTACCAAAAGCTTTTGTAAACTAATGTAAAGTGATACATACTCTCGTGTTGAACAAGGAAACATTTGATTCATTCATCTTTGTAATGATGTGGAAAATACTTAGTTGATTACATTTAACTTTATCTAATTTATGATTACTTTCATCTTTGCATTGATATGTGAATATTTCTTATTTAATCACATTTATTGAACTTTATTTTTGAATCTCCATTTATTAAATGAGCGAGGCAAAATAATGTTAAAGCATGGAATGATTTCATATTGTGAAGGAAATATACAGACTCAACAACATTTTTGAAGATATCAATTTTAAGCAAAATCTGAAAAGAGATGGTCTAATGAATGATCAAACAAAATGGTATTGAAAATAAATCTAATCACTTTTGAAGAATGGAAAATGGATAATTACACAAAAATGGTATTGAAACTAGATCTAATGAATTTTGAATTACCTAGGATATGTCGATATCAATGGAGCTAATAGATCAAAAGGGATGTATAAAGGAAAAATGATTTCGTGAAAGTAAAATTATTTTGAGAAGAAGGTCTCTACTTATCTAAATGATAATGGAGATTAATTGATATGAAGCATGTAATATGTTTCTTTCTTAATGAATATATTAGGAATTTTTTTCCATGGAAAAATAAAGTATTTAACTTTATCTTAAAATATTATTATGTTACTTTAAGTTGGGCTTGTGATAGGAATTTTATTACCTTGGTACGAGTATTAAAAATATTTAGAACTTACGGATTGGATTTTATTAATCACACAAAATGGTGTTGAGACTAGATCTAATAAGTTTTGAATTATCTAGAATATGTCGATATCAATTGAGGTAATAGATCAAAAGGAATGTAGGAAGGAAAATTGTTTTTTGAAAGTAAAATGCTTTTGAGAAGAAGGTCTCCACTTATCTAAAAGATAATGGAGATTCATTGATATGAAGCATGTAATATTTTTGCTTTTTAATGAATATATTAGAAAAAAAATTCAAAAAAAAAATTTATTTAAAGTTTTATCTTAAAATATTATTATCATGTTATTGCTTAAAATATTATTATCATGTTATTATACCTGTCTCAGCAGGTACATTGTAATCGATTGCAAGTCAACTTGGGTTGACTCACCTATTAGTTCAAAGGTACATAAAAATGAAAATGTTGTTTATAATGTTTAACTTTATAATTTTATAAATAATAATTTTTAATTATAATAAAAATGTATTTATTTGTGTTGTAATTGGCCAATCACAAATGATGTCAACTTTGGAATTTGGTATCTGGTTTTTAGATGACAAGTGGCAACTATGACATCAAGATAAGTACAAGTGTGGGCCAATTCATTATTAATTAAATTTCCAACTCTTTATAATTTAATGTTAATTGAATTTCCAAACTCCGTCTAATTTAATTTAATGTTAGTACTCCTTAGCACGTACTACCTTAACTCGTTGAGTAATTCTATATTCTTTCTAAGGCAAGTAGTTCAAAGGGTAAATTGTGCCTCGGCTGAATCTGCCATTGAAAGATCAAGATCTGAGAAGATATAGCGTGTTATATACGTAATTATAAAAAATCGTGCATTATAAACATATAAAAACAGGAATCGGCAGGACATTGATACATCCTACTACATATTCATGAAAGGTTTCCACCTCATCCGTAACAAGGATACGAAATCTGTTCTTCAGGAAAACTCCTCTTTTCATGCATAATATTTTTTGTACATATACATAATTAATATTTTATATTTTTCGGCTGCAATTTGTACTTACTTGCACTTGCATATATTTATGGCTATTGACGTTGATCCGATTTTTGCACGCACATTATGCCCTGGCATTTGGTCTTCTTGTGAGAGGGGGAACTCGGGGGGCAACACAATTGTCTCAGATTCCTAGCAATCAATGTTTATGAAGTGCTAGTTGTATTTAATTAATCCGACAGTTACCACGATCCCATATAACAACAACGACCTTGATCGAGTAAGCGATCATGGCACATCAGGATATTTTTTTCAAACCACAATTTTAGGATATTTTTTTTAAAGCTCCAGGATTTGCAAACCACAATTTTAAGATATTTTTTTTAAAGCTCCAGGATTTGCACATTAGGATATTTTTTTTAAACCACAATTTTAGGAAAAAAAAAAT
>LPNX010179320.1:5339-85182 GCA_001517045.1 Pseudotsuga menziesii | reverse complement strand
TTTTTCATTTAGATTCTTATATAAATGAAAAACAATGATAATGAATAAGAAACTAAAAATATATACACAAACTTTGTTGTTTTAAATATATACAAATATTATATTAAAATAAAAAAAAACAAATAAAAGTAATAAAAAGTTAAAAATATAAAAGAAAAATTCACATCTTATATATATATGATCTTCAAAATTTAATAGAGCAAGTTGTTGTGACTACTTCTAAATAAATATATTAAAAAGAATAATAACGATTATTTTTTGGCATTTATATATATTATTCTTTAATAAAAGAATAATTATTTATTTCATTTTAATGTTTTCAATAATTAAAATTTTGTTTATTTTGTATCTATATTTATTTAGCTAATTATTAAGAGACTAACATATTTGTTGACTACAGCTGGCACACACCCAAGCTATATTTATTAATTTTTCTTTATCTAATAAAATAAATAAATGTTTAATTTATTTATACACATAATCACCTAAGAATATGAGTGGAACTAGTGTCTCTAATAAAATAAATATTTTGCATTTACATATGCAAACAATTTTCATGTACTTTGTGCATACAAATTTTAAATGTAAATTTTGCATACAAATTTTAAATAACATCTTGTTTTATATATATATATATATATATATATATATAATTTTTAAATATTTAATAATTTCTCACTAATACAAGAATTATATATTAAAAAAAACAAAATAATAGTAAAATATTTAATTATTTTATTACTATATCACATTTATACAATGTATTTAATCTTGGCTTAGTATAATTTTTTAAATTTCAATTGCAAAGATTTTAAAAAGAAATAAAGCAACCACCCATACTTAATATACATAAGCTTTCATTTTTTTATAATAAAACTTCTTTCATAATATAGGTCAAAGCTTGTAAGAACATTTACATCAATATCCAATACAACACTATTTAAGCTAACAAGCATGTTATCCTTAAATATGTGACTTGGTTTAATTCATTTTCAATTAAAATTTAAACAATTACATTGAGTCAAGTTTAAATACCATTGCTAAGTGTGTGATATAGTAAAAAAACATCAAATATTGAAATTAATTTTATTTAGAAATTCTAAATAGATACAAAAAGTTATTTTATTGTCATAAATTTTACAAGAAATTTCTCTTAAAATATTTCAAATTGCAATTTTTAATATTTTTCATTTTTTACATGAAGCTTGGTTTCTTAAAAAATATATTTTTTAATGTTTACTAAAATTGAGGAACTCTTTAAATCATGTGTTTTTTGGATATTTTATAAGATCATTTTTAAAGTACCTATGGCCAAATGAAAACTTTTATAATTATTTTCTCATTCCCACTGCCCACAAAGGACCTAGTTTTAATATAAGTATTCTCCATAATTTTCTAATTTTAAAAGTTTTTGATAATTTTCTCATTCAAACCAAACAACCATCTACACTTAATTGACACATACATATTATATTTCATCATAATAATTTTCTTCATTGTCAAACAACTAACTTTGCATTAGCAAAATGGCATTCTATTTATTACATCAAATAAACAAGCTAAGCTATAAAATAGCATTAGAAGAATTAGTTAAGCTATTTAATCCAGATTTTATGTCTTTTGATATGTTTGTTAATAAATTTTGTTTGTGACATGTTTTTAACCTTAAGCTCTCTGGAATTTGGGGACGTGTATTTTTTCAATGGGATCCGTAACTTTTATTGACTACTTGTAGTGCAACACATATTTATACTCACTAACCCAACTTTTAAATTATATAATTTTGTGCAAACTCAATGGTTGTTTTATTAGGCCTCCAATTGAAGTATATGTAAAAACTCAAACTATTTTAAAGAGTATGAAGTCATCCATCTAACATTGGTGGTGGTTTCATAGAACATCTTTTTGCTACATCTATTGTTACTTTTTTTTTTTTATATTCAACCTATTACTATTTTCTTGAAACTTTTCTTAAGAGGCAGGTACTTAGCAACTATGTTGCTATTTCTACTTGTTTAATTATGAAGTTACTTTGAAAAATAATAATAATGAATATAAGTTATAATTATAATGTAAATTTAAAAATTAAAAATAATTAAAAAAACATAAATATAATCATAAATAAATCTTTATTAAATTTCACAATTTAATAAATGTTAGCTTAATATAATATTTTATAAAAGCAAAATTTAATATAGGTTAATATAATATTTTATAAAAGTAAAATAAAAATAACGTATACAATATTAATCTATATTTATTCGCATTTATAGAAAATAATTAAAATCATGTATAGAATATATAGAGTAATTAGGTGCATGCGTCATATCTTATATTTATAACATTAAAAAATCAAATCCAATACAAGTCATATTAGTGAAATGAAAAACTAAAGAAATAAGATTAGTACAATCAAATAAATCAAAATATATACATCTTAACTCTGGATTTATAAATGCTAAGAGGGATCAATTTTTTTGAAATGTAAATTTGAAGAATTTTAACACTTTTGTCACGTCCCCTCTCATCCACCAGAGAGAACACGACCATAGTGATATCAATCCGGGCAATCTAAGCCCCATGAACGTAAAATAAAAATGCAGGGAAATAGAAGATACATATGCAGATGCATAAATCATTAACATACAGCCGAAGCAAAACACATTCCATTCAAGCATTTAACATGTTCATATTAATTCATAAACACATACAGTTACAGAGATAAAATAGACAAGAATACTTAGCTTGAAAGAAGCTTGTCCCGCAACCAACTACGTCACTGCAACTTTCCACCCAACCATAGGCCAGTGTGCTCATCAATCTCTCAGCAACACTACCATCCCCAAGTTGGGCATGATTCCCACAAGGAAAAAGGGAACACTAGCAGGCGCACACATAGCCAAATGTATATCAAAATTCAGCCAAGCCAAACACAGTTGGGTTTATGAGGTTGCTAGGGAGGTGGAAGGCTGAATTGGCTCAATCACAAAGCTATGGACACCTGCACCAGATCTTGGTTGACTTCTAAACATCTACACACCCAACAAAAGGAAGCATCCCCTTCTCTACTAGACAATCCCTCAGGCTATGCCTTCCATTTCAGTGCTATTCAGGGCGTGCAAAGAAGAAAACCAACCCCTCTAGATTTTTCTGTGAGGTTCCTTCATACACTAGGTTTACCAAGCTAGTCCAAACCCAATTCCACTCCCAACCAGTTCATATCAAAGAAAAACATGCACACACAGCAAGATACAAAATTCTGGGTTGAGAAAAAACGACTTGGGAGCCAAAAACGAATTTGCAGATGGGGGGGAAACGACCCTGGGAGAGAAATTCGATTTTCAGAAACGTTCTATGGCTTCACATGGGAAAAAACAAATCCCTCAGTCCCTAAATTCATGGATTTGTCCCCCATTGGCTGTGCAACACAGAAAACACGAAATTCCCAACCGTGGGAATGTAGAAACAACACAAAAATGCCCAGCAGAGATCCCAACCACAGAATGTCAACAAAACCACTTCCCAGCCATGGGAAAAATGAATAACAATGCAAAAACGTCCATGGAGAATGCCAAGGAGCTCCAAAAACGCGGGAAAGACAAAAACATGGATGCATGAGGGAATGGGTAGCAAAAATGGGCATTTACTTGGCTCATAAGTCAAAACACATTTTTCCAAAAATTGGTGCTCTACCCAATCCAAATTTTGACCTCCATACCTTTCCCATCCCATGCTATAACTAACCCAACCAATTTCTGGAAGAAATAAATGATTGGGAAAAGACAAGAAATAGGTAGTTGACAGTTTTGATGGGTTCTCCCTTTGAAATTTGGCTTTTCCCCATTGGCCCAAAGGTTTGAATATCCCCCCCACCATTATCCTTAGGAAATCATGCCCCCATCTCTTTTAATGTTGCATTGACATAGCTAGTTGTGGGTATTTTAATTAAATTGCATATTTACATGATGTCCAAAATTATAATGTGTTGGCTAGCACAAAATACCATCGCCGAAACATAAAATGATAAATCAATGGTGGGGATTTTGCCTTTAGCTCCACACCATGATTAATTACAATATTTACCTCATATACATTTAATGCAAACGAGGTCAAAACCAGGGTGTTACAACTTTTGACACATGATAAATAAAAAATTAACATGACTTTATACGAATTATATTTAATGATATTTTAATTTTATCAAATTAGATATTATTGTTTCTTTTGTAATTTTGACCTTTGTAATATAAACTTCCAAACCAATTACAGTAGTAAAAATTTTAAAATTTTGCTCCATTTCAAATTGAAAATTGTAAAACTAATGTCATACAACGACTTTTGAAAACAAAATGAAAGCGCTCTTAGATACTAACATGTTTAACAAGCTTCATAGTTTCTTCATAGTGTTGATGATAAGTGCTCACCCACAAATCACGATTTGGATGAAAGTTTCTCTAATACCCTGTTGAATTATGTTAAGTTATCTTTATTAGTTGATGTATTATAATAACACACAACTCAATCATTAGGGACTAAATGTAGTTGGTTTGAAACCATTGTTGTACATGACAATCCACCCAACCTTACAATGTGTAAATTGGAGTGGAGGGGTGCATGACCCATGTTATATTTATAGTAGAGCAGTGAATACTTGAAAATCTGAGAGTAGTGAATAATTTGCAAGTAGGAATGTTGAATTACTTACCTTCTCATGATCTACGGTTCCAAGTGCACTCCTTAATCTGTATACCCATTTTAAGTAGGTAATTCAAACACAAAGATATAAAAGCATTTGATAAAAGGAATCATTAATTGTCCATTTTGCTACTATATGGTTTTTACAAAAGATTTATTTAAGAAAATTAAAGAGGGATTAGTTTCTTTGGTGGGATTTTGTAATGTATTTAAGGAAGATAATATGGGATACCAAAAGAAATAATGTATTTAATGTGGTCATAATCATCAAATAAGCTCACTTGGTAGTTGATGGGTAAAAAATAGATCCACTAGGTAGTTAGAGGAAATAATATAATAATAAGGGGTATTATCATTGTATTGGATGGGTTGGATGTATTGTTTTGTAACAAGCATGGCTTGTGAAGTGATTCCTTCCATAAGAAGTAATTGATGATATTACCTTCGCTTAAGGGTTCTTATTCTCATGTGAATGAATTTTTGTTAGTTAAGTTTAAAGGTTCTATACCATTTATGGTTCAATTTTTGAGTTAAGGATCACTATAGACTTCTAAAGGGGGTTGATGTCAAGAAATATGAGATGGTTCAACCATTTAAGTTCTAGAGTGCCACAAATTGTATTTGAATTGGGGTTGGGAGTTTATTAATGGCATTCCCTTGCATTCTTTGAAACTGCACATAGTTAAGAACCAAAGCCCATAGGTTTCATTTTCTTTCCTTGTTGACTTTTCTATGCAAAAGAAAGGTTGATTGGCCGCAAACACTAAGGAGAGAGTCATGTTACTGTTAGAGAATTTGCTTACATTTATTACTTTGCCATAGTCTCCAAGAGCTTATGGTTACATTTGACAATAAATATGCAATTATAGAAGCATTTTCTACTAAGTTATCAAAAATTATTAAAATTATGAATGAAAAGGATCATTTACCTTTTAAAGATTTAATAGTTTTGGTTGAGATTAAAGTTTTGTTGGGGATCCTCCTTCCTCTAGGGGAGAAACACTCATGGCCTTGGATGTGATGAGGGTGGTAGACATATTTCTCTTAGTTGTGTCTTTGGACATCTTGTCTAGGCATATCAATCGTCTATTGTTATAACTGATTGAGCTGGTCTTGAAGATTGTAAAACTTTAAATAAAAATCTTTATGTTTTTTTGTCAAAAAAAATTGAAAGAAAAAAATTATGGAGACCATGGCCATAAAACAATTCAGACAACATTACAAGAATGGGGTGTTAAGTCCCCAAGATTCTCTCCACAAAGTCCAAATGAATAAGCCAAAAGATCAACACAACATTGCAAGGACAAGGTGTCAAAACCCAAAGGTTCTCACCACAAAGTCCAAAAAATAAGCCAAATAATCTACACAACATTGCAAGGTGTCGAAACCCCAAAGTACTCTCCACACAATCCAAATGAATAAGCCAAAATATCTATACACATGAATAAGCCAAAAAAAAATCTACAAGGAGGATGGGGTGTCAAAACCCCAAGGTTATCCATGGATAAGCCAAAAATCCTTTACATTGTTTAACCACTCTTTTATGATTGTTGGATTGGCTTGGAGTGCCAAGTACTCTTGGGAAACGATGTAAGTGTTTTAAAGAAAACTTTGAAATGTTTCCCTTCGACTGACGCTTTATGTTGAATGTGACACAATCAATAATGATGGTCCGTCGACGCCTTGTACATAATGTTTGGCCTTTAGCATGGTATCATTGTACATAATGTATGGCCTTTAGCTGTCCCGATATGAGCGCTGACCACCATTGTTGTTGATTTTTTCACCTGCTGGTCGCAATGGCTTGATAAGCGTTGTTTGCATTCAGAGTTCCAACAGAGCAGTAGCGTCCCAGGACCATAATAAATGATCATCATCGGCCGATTGAAAGATACCAATATTACAGAGCCCATTTATATAAGATTTCCATTCGTCATGATGCGCGAGGGGAAGATTTCCATTCGTCATGATGCGCGAGGGGAAGATTCAGAGTGGCTGCAGATTTCCATCAGTGGGAAGGACCAATCATATATCTGGCCAAGAACGACAATGTCGATAGCCCTCAAATCAAGGATAAATAAGAAAAAGAAGCACCGCCGAAAATTGGATCTTCCCTAATTTTAATTTGGAGGTCATTGCCAAGCATCCAAGCAATCTACTCTTTAACTAAAGAGAGGGATTGGATTAGCCAGAGCCAAGAATTTGATCCATAATGTAGCTGGAAGTAGTTATCCGCAGCCAATCTACCGCAGGCTCCACAATCCTTCACCAAACAAACAACACCATAGACTTTTTGCAGTGAGTGCGCCACCAAAGTCAAATATATATTTAGGCCCCAGCCACCCATTTCCTTCGGTCCAATTTAGCAAGATGAGACTTGTTTTTTTTATGATTATTGGACCACTGAAAAGAGAAACATATCTGGTCCAATTTAGCAAGATGGGACTTGTTTTTTTATTATTATTATTGGACCACTGGATAGAGAAACATATCTGTCGGATTTTGAGTAGCACATGCTTTGGAATTTTTGGTTTATAGTAGTTATTAGTACCTGCCTTCGCTAGCAGGGACTCTTGTAATCGGCTTGACTTCGTTTTCATTAATTTGCACGCGAATCGAAATCAGTTTTAAAAACTTAGCTTAAGTTATCAACTTTATTTTCCAGATGTCTTTGGTCCATGTCCAAATGCCTTTACATGGAGAAGCTTCTTTTTCATCAACCAATCAAGCATTTTGATCTCTTATTTGGCCTCTTCCCGAGGCAAAAACAATATTTATGATAAGATTTGGCCTATGTTTTGTTTGGCATCAATACCAGGTGAAGTACATTTCATCCAAATTAATTTCCAAGATGATTAATGCTAGAATGAGTTTAGCATTAGTTCATGGCATTTAATGCTTGATTGCATAACTTAAGCCATGCGGTGCATTAACACTTAAGTTCTTCTTGTAGCAGTTAACTATGTTGTTCTTCTTGTAGCAGTTAACTATGTTGTTCTTGACAACATGCATGTTGACAACATGTCTGTTGGTGGCAATTTGCATGCAGGTGGCAATTTGCATGTAAGTTTGTTGTCAGTACGAGCCGCATCAATGTCTTCATATTCTTCGAACTTCCAACTTGTAACTTGATGGTTCCCTCAGTTTCTCTAGTACTAGTTCCTGTCCTTTTTTTAGTACCAATTATTCTTGTTCATGTCCTCAATTCTCAGTGCAGTCGCATATGGTGGTCTTCCCGACTCGTTATTTTTCCCAGCTCCGGTGAACTTAGTGAGCCAGATTGTTCTAGCAAGTTGGATCATCAGAAAAGGGATCATCAGAAAAGAAGCAGTATCTACTTCATCAGAAAAGAAGCGGTATCTACTTCATCTATTGAATAGTTTTACTGAATCAGCTGTATAGTCAGTATCTACTTCCCTATTGTCGTAGCTACTTGTAATGCTGCAAAGAGCTTGTTGTAGCTACTTGTAATGCTGCAAAGAGCTTCTGGAACCAAATGAAGTGGCATAATCAGCAGAGATGGAACATAGAGCATAACATTTTCGACCAGCCAATTGTGCATGTGCTGCCTCATTTCTTCTTGCAGGTACCCATTCTTTCATAATGTTTTCAAGTGTTTTATGTAAAAGGAAGCATGAAATACAGAGAACATTCAAATGTATTCAGCGTTTTAGAATCCATTAAAAACCACCTAATGTTATACAAAAACTCAAACAAAATATCAAAAAATGTCATAAGTTGGAAACAAACCTTTACTGCTACTACCCTTCATCCTTGTACAAAACTCCATTGCATGTGAGAGCACATGCATTCTGAGGATCGAGCAGCACAATAGTTTCTGCAAAGCATTGAAAGGAATTTGAAGTCATTTGGAGACAAATATCTTTTCCAATGTGATTACCTGACATTGGTACGCTCTTGATACACTCTGTTTCCTTGTATAATGTCACAATAGGTTCCAACGGAAGAAAAGGTTAATGTCAGGCGTTGTGCTTAATGGGGGAACATGGTCAACTAGGAATTCTAGTGACAACCTGCATTTATTCTTAACGCAAAGGAAAGGATTTCACAAAATAAATCATTGATGTAGACAATTCCTTTACGCTAAACATTTATAAATACTTCCCTAGCACGTCTCTCCTGAAATCAGGGTTGAAGCCACGGGAATTGATAAGCATTAACATGAGCTTTAATCTAGAATACATGACGAACCACGAAACGAAGGTTCTGTTATTTCCTTAGCTATAAAAAAGATCTTAAACCCTAAAACAAATCTCTGTATCATCCAACTCGAATCTACACATGTAGAACTAGTTCTTAAAAGAAAATATACCTATTTCAAATTAAATATTGAGAGTTGGAGCCACAGTAAAAAAAAAATTATTAAATATATGAGGTCTTGAAACCACAGTAAAAAAAATTTAAGCAATAATCATAAAAACCTTCATCGTTGACAAGAAGAGTTACTATTTTCTCACAATTTTCTTTATAATGGCGTTCCAGGAAAATATCTAAGAATACCGCGCAAAGACCATAGATCTACTCTTAAAGCTGAGTCTACCCATCTACTCTGCGGAGAAAAAAGTCAAGATTGAAGTTCAAGCTTACCCATAGCAACGTCATTGCTACCCCGATTAATAAGAGTTTACATTCAGAGCCACAACGTTGTTACCTGCAAACAAAATGTGACAAGAAAACTGGATTAATATATTTGAAAAAGAGTATAACTGTTGAGAAAAGGATTAGATAAAAGATTTTATAACACCTTCCAAAGTAGACATTAAATCTGGTCTGTTATATAGCTCGGCTAGCTCGGCCACCAAACTGCGTAGAGAGCCGTAGCCGGCACATCGCCAATGAAAGCTCTAGCTGGAAGGCTTGTTCTCTGAAAAGAAATTTTTCAATGCATTCTTTCAATTCATATCAAAGCCTTCCAAGGCAATCATTGGAACGTGGCTTATAAGTGGGCCAGGTTCACAATTCATATCAAAGCCTGCCAAACTCAATCATCAGAACGTGGCTTATAAGTGGGCCAGGTTCACTAAATGAGGAAAACATTTGTCAACAAAATCTATTTTTAGCCTTCATATGTTTTGGTTTGCCACAATCCTCCAACCGTCATATTTATTATTGCATGATGACAACCTAAGAAACAACTAAAATATCTAGGAGAAACCTTGGCATCTGTAAGCTCAAAATATTACGTGTTAGGAGAAACCTTGGCATCTGTAAGTTCAAAATATGAAGGGTTGGTTTTTCTACGCATGGCCTCCAAGAGTGTCCACATTTGAAAAGGACGTGGGCATCACTAAGCTTAAAATATTAAATGTTGGTGCATGGCATGCAAGCGTGTCCACATTTGAACATGACCTAGTTCACTTTATTTTTATTATTATGATAATTGAGTGGAGTCTAGGTACATTAGCATTTGTGCTATACTATGTGATCAATGGACATTTCTATTTAGTCTCCATTGAGAAATGTAATCAATTTCTTTAATTCATATTTTCTATTATAATTGAGTGCTCTTAAATTGCTCCAGGTGATTAAAAATTGCTTTGACAGGTTTATCTCTGTAAAATACATATGATCATAATCTCTAAATATTATTGGGCTATTTTGAATGTGCAGAATTCAGTTATCAAGAAATTTCCAGCTCAAATTTCCCTTGCAACCTTGATATGTTTTCTCGGGACATTACAGGCGACCGTTCTTGCAGCAGCTCTGGAAGGTAATATTTCCAAGTGGGCTTTAGGATGGGATATGGCATGCAAGCGTGTCCACATTTGAACATGACCTAGTTCACTTTATTTTTATTATTATGATAATTGAGTGGAGTCTAGGTACATTAGCATTTGTGCTATACTATGTGATCAATGGACATTTATATTTAGTCTCCATTGAGAAATGTAATCAATTTCTTTAATTCAGATTTTCTATTATTATAATTGAGTGCTCTTAAATTGCTCCAGGTGATTAAAAATTGCTTTGACAGGTTTATCTCTGTAAAATACATATGATCATAATCTCTAAATATTATTGGGCTATTTTGAATGTGCAGAATTCAGTTATCAAGAAATATCTAGCTCAAATTTCCCTTGCAACCTTGATATGTTTTCTCGGGACATTACAGGCGACCGTTCTTGCCGTAGCTCTGGAAGGTAATATTTCCAAGTGGGCTTTAGGATGGGATATGAACCTTCTATCTGCCGCCTACGCTGTATGTTTGGTTTTTTATTAAGGACAAGCTGCATTTAGTGCCCAAAAATCCATGCAATCTCCGATTCCCCCCACCTCCTGAATTATTATCTTGGATTACTATTGGACTTATCCAGTATGACTTTGATACAGAAAATATTAACCCAGTCACATTATCCCTTGCTCTCTCTTCGTTCAAGCAAGTATGATTTTCTCAATTTATTCTAGGATTTAGTTGGTATGGCCTTCTCTTGACTGACTTGGCATCTTGTTAGTTCAATCCTCATGTCGCCAAGATCTCCCTTGATTTTCCCTTCATCTCTGTCAAGTTTTGGGGGAATAGTTCTACGTATTCCCTAAGCAGGGCCACAACCTCGGATACAATCTCATCATCCCAGTAATCTCAAATAGAAGCCAACCGAAATTGTTCATCCATGTACAAGTAGGTTTGTTTCCAAATTCCTTTTGTTTTGTTCAAATTTTAAATCGATTCTACAAATAGTCTCTAATAAAATGCTTTCCCTCATCCATGGAATATTATAGTGTGCTGGGAGGTGTTATGATCTCTATAGGGCTGTACGCTGTTCTGTGGGGAAAATGAAGGATATGAAGATCTCAACTGGAGACGTAGAAGCTCCTAGCTCCAACAATGTCGTGGCTAATGGCATCAAACTCATCATTAGATTGCCGGTAATACGGCCATTTCGATTTGTTAATTTAAACAAGTATCAGAAAATGTAACCTGATTTTAAAAAAAAAGGGAGCATTTTACAAGTAAAATCCATAAAACTTAATAGCAAAACTCAATAGGAAATGTCGTGTCACTCAATAGGTATGGAACTTTTCAGTGTCTTTATTATTATTGTTATTGTAAATATGGGATTGAACAAATAATATTATTTATTTTAAACGAGGATAACAGCAGCTTTATGGTATATATGTTTCAATACATGCATATAGATGCATTTCAATCAGTCAGGCCTTTTCCAGGTTTTCTATGCAACATTTAGATAAATAAATGCAGATATCCAACAAAGTATCACTTAAATAGTGTAATATCAGTTTTAAGTTTATCTTGCTTCAATGCAAGATCAATTAATTATTCATAAGGAATAAATAGTTAATTTAGCAAAATCTTACATTGAAGCATTCTTCAATTTGGTTCATCGAAGAAAAGGTAACAACACTCTACATTCTTCAACAGCAATGACTGTTGCATATGCTCCCGGTAGCTAAGCTTCTTGTTATTATTATTGCGGCCCTTCACTACATCTATGTGAACCAGCTTTTAGTAGCTAAGCTTCTTGTTTTAATTATTACGGTGGCCCTTCACTACATCTATGTGAACCAGCCCGATGGACCAGGGGTTTACGTGGAGGGTTTCTTCCTTAGCAGGTTCTACAACCTCCCCACTGCAACTCTCACATCCAAAGTCTGCATTTTGAACAGAAACCAACGAGGAGGAAAAATGCAACAATGTTGGTTTTAGCATATAGATGCATATGTATATATCCTTGGGATAAACTGGATATTCAAGAGAACTAAGCTACCAAAAAAAACTAAACTATGTAGAGGGAATTTTGCATACAAACTGCAAAATAGAAGGATTTTATCAGCTCCAAAACACTCTAGCACTAGCTAACAAATCCCTGAAAATATATCCTATTTACAAGGAGATTAATGGCGGCATTTATAGGGCTAATGTAGTGTGTAGATATTAAATAAGTGACTTCGGGTATCCACGCAGTAAATAAACTTCTACACTAAATAAACTTCTACCACTGGCTAACGTCCCATTAACGTAAAAGCATGCTATTGGGTATGGAGCCAAAAATGATGCTATCACTATACTGTTTTAGACTAGCATGTTTCTTATTCTCTATTAACTTTCAGACTAGGTCTCGAGTTCGAAACCTTTGTATATAATTGTTGGGTGCTATTGTTCTAAAGTCAGATTTGCTATTCATGTTTGTAATGGTTGTTTATGAAGAATTTTGTGATCAGTGTATATGGATGCAAGCCCCGTGCTCGCTCCAAACTCCAGCAGCCCTCTACGAGGACAACGACAAACACAACAACGACGAAAGCCACAATACAGTTGGAGGACGAGGGTCGCCGCTCCCAAGCAGGCGGGATAGCAGCACAGATAAAAGCACGCAAACAATGAAAAGTGCTTTCGGCTTTGTCGCCCAATAAGATTTCCTTTTGATAAGAGGTATGGGAATCCCTCTGGGGAATCAAACTAGATTGAATTATAAATGAACATGGCCTTTTCTGATCGTTTACCTATGGAAGGCAGGAAGTATTACGGCCTTGCTTTGGCCTTTTGCGCCTTCATGCTCGCTTTATTTATGGATGGAAGTTACCACGCGGATGGAGGAAGGAGGTATCTCGACAACTAGATTTGCCTTCATGAACTATGTCTTATGACTTAGTATTACAATTCTTAAGGAAGCCCAAATTGTGTTGTTCAAAAATCTAATTTAAGGAACTCGCCATTTCCTCTAAATGGTCAACAGAGCAAATTCAAAACAACAAACTCATCTCATGTTTACAGCCGGATGCTAAATACAAAAAGTATACCTGTGGTCAACAGAGCAAATTCAACACAACAAACTCATCTCATGTTTACAGCAGGATGCTAAATACAAAAGTATACCGCGCAGAAGCACCTACATTCTCCATGATCCCAAGTCTCTCATTCTTGTTGAAACTATGATCCCAAGTTTCTCATTCTTGTTGAAACTTTAGGCAGGGACTTGCTGCTCAGCAGCCTCCCTTGTTTGCTTTTAGATAAAGGCCGGGGTACTTGATTCGAGATTCGATATTCGATATGGTCAATATTGATATGGAAAAGTTGCATCAAAATATTAGAGAAATATTCATTTACACCATCTATAATGAATTTGGATTTTTCAATATTTACCTCCATACCAGTTGTGTGACTAAAATTCAAAGAAAGATTTCGTCGACAAAAAGCAAGTGGGTAATTTTGATGGCCTTTGTTATTTTGAGCATGGATAATCTCTCTTCAATTCTTGCTTTAGTGATCATCACGCTAAGTCCTTTGGAGCTTCTAAAAAATTCGGATGGGGCTGCATTAATAAGGACCACAAAATTTGTTGATGAGATGCATTTAGTGATCCATTTAACAGTATTGAAATTTAGGCCGATCTGAAGTAGAATAAGGCGTAAGAGCCCCCAATTGACCTTTTCATAGGCTTTAGATAGATTGATTTTAAGTATTGCAGCCTTCATCTTTTTTGTTTTGATAGTGTGCATGCACTCTTGAGTGACACCAACCACATCAAAGAGCTGTCGATTATTTAAGAACCCAAATTGTTCACGGGAGATATGTGCATATAATACATGTTTTAGTCGAGATGAGATCACTTTCAATATAAATTTATCGATTAGGTTGCAAAAAAATATAGGTAGAAACTCCTCAAAATACCCCGGAGTGGAAGTTTTTGGTATGAGTGTGAGGAAGGTGACATTTATGGCTCCACTAACATATCCATTTCTACGAGATTCTTCAACCACATCGAGAATGTTGGGTCCTAACAAGTCCATAAATTCCAAGTAGAATTCGACTGACCACCCATCCAGGACTAGACTTTTTTATTTGTTGATTGATTTAATAATCTTGGTCAATTCATTTAAAGTTATCGGCTCATCCACTTTAGAAGCCTCCACATCGTTGAAAATCCGAGGGTAATGCTGCAATAATTCCATCTTACTTTGTATATTGGAGGATCCAGGATCTTTCACTAAAGATTGTAAGTAGAAATCAAAGAGTTCATTATCACAGGGAAACAATTTGTGAAGAGGGAACCCCGTGTACTATTTTTGAAACCAACGTTTCATACTACAACATAATTGAGTCCATCATCAGGGCGGATACTTAGAACATGAGAAAGCACTAAAGGATAAAGGGACCTTCTAAACCATAAATAGATGGTCGGGGAAGGTGAAACAATTGAAATTGACTTATCCTTTCCAATTCTTTTTTATTTTATTAATCAAGGGTTTCCACATGGTTTCCATGTATTACTTAACTTTAAACCATCATCTTTATTTAAATTATTATTCATTTTTTCTATTTTATAACCTCTCTTATCCTCCTCTTGTTATAGTTGTCTTTCCTAGCAATAAGAGAAGATTTTTCAATGCAAACATGATGAGAAGTATTGTGTGAATGCTCCGCTAATGCAAATTTTGTTTGTTCATCCATGGATAATATCAGCCGAATGTTCCTTAAGTCAGGTTTTCAAAGATCGCCTTGTTTCTCCAATATAAACTTTCCCACACGAACAAAGAACTTCATACACCCCTTTTTGTTATCTTTGGTCCAACGAGTCTTTAACAGAATCAACAAACCTTCTGATAGAGTTTGGGGGAGAAAATGCAACAGTGATGCCTCTTTTCTTCAAAATCTTAGCGAGACTATCAATGGTTCCTTTAAGATAAGGAAAGGTAATTTTCGGAACCTTGAAATTTTTTTGCGGTGAATTTTATTGATTGCTTCATTGATTTGTTTGTTATGGTAACCATTCTTATTAAAAACCATTCCAAAGTGATCTAATTCATTATTGAGGTGATCCGCATCTGGGATTCTTTTTTCTCTTGTAGCAAGAATTCTAATAAAGCCATAGAGGAATCCATCGGTTTCATAAATTACATGACGGATGCCGACACTGCCAATCTGGTAAGAATGTGTTTGAAGTATACTTATTTCTCTTATCAAGGTAATATCTATGAGTAGATTCACAAGGTTTCTATGGGTTCTCCTTTGTCTCCTGTTATTGCTAACATTTACATGGAGCATTTCGAAATGAAGGCCATCAACTCTTTCCATTTTACCTCGGATGAATGGAAAAGGTATGTCGATGATATTTTTGCTAAATGGTGCGATGGGATAGATAAGTTGCATGATTTCCTTGCTCACCTTAATAGTTTATCTCAACATATAAAATTCACTATTGAGATTGAAAAAGATGGAAAAATTCTCTTTCTAGATGTTCTTCTCACCAAGAAAGGAGACGGGGGATTGGGATATCATGTGGATAGAAAGGAAACGCATACATATAGATATCTTCATGCGAATTATCACCATCACCCTGCCCGGAAGGTTGGCATCACTAAAGCGCTTTCTACGAGACCAAAAAGAATCTCAAATGCAGATCACCTCAAGAATGAATTAGATCACCTTGGAATGGGTTTTAATAAGAATGGTTACCATAACAAACAAATCAATGAAGAAATCAATAACAATCATCACAAAAAAAATATTTCAAGGTTCCCATGATTACCTTTCCTTATATTAAAGGAACTAGTGACAGTATCGCTAAGATTTTGAAGAAAAGAGGCA
This sequence comes from Pseudotsuga menziesii, assembly GCA_001517045.1. NCBI lineage: Eukaryota > Viridiplantae > Streptophyta > Pinopsida > Pinales > Pinaceae > Pseudotsuga > Pseudotsuga menziesii. The sequence goes on along the minus strand of LPNX010179320.1, from coordinate 68,918 downwards.
TCACTGTTGCATTATCTCCCACGAACTCTATAGGAAGGTTTGTTGATTCTGGTAAAGACTTGTTGGACCAAAGAAAACAAAAAGGGGTGTATGAAGTTCCTTGTTCGTGTGGGAAAGTTTATATTGGAGAAACATGACGATATTTGAAAACCTGAATTAAGGAACATTCGGCGGATATTGTCCATGGAAGAACAAACAAATATGCAATAGCAGAGCATTCACATAGTACTTCTCATCATGTTTGCATTGAAAAAGCTTCTCTTATTGCTAGGGAAGACAACTATAACAAGAGGAGGATAAGAAAGACTGTAGAAATAGAAAAAAGGAATAATAATTTAAATAAAGATGATGGTTTAAAGTTAAGTAATACATGGAAACCCTTGATTAATCAAATAAAAAGGAATTGGAAAGGATAAGTCAGCTTCAATTGCTTCACCTTCCTCAACCATCTATTTATGGTTTAGAAGGTCCCTTTATCCTTCAATGCTTTCTCTTGTTTTGAGTATCCGCCCTGATGATGTACTCAATTATGTTGTATTCCGAAACATTGGTTTCAAAAATAGTACATGGGGTTCCCTTTTCAAAAAAATATTGGAAGTGTTTATTTGCACCATCCATGAGGTAATCATGTTTTTTCAATAAGATACCATCTTGTTGGAAAAACACCCAAATGGCGTTTTCATTTTGTCTCCCTTTAGTGTACATGTGGAAGAATGAGAAGTTTTGATCACCGTAGGTGACCCATATCACCCTTCTTTTGAGCATCCACCTCTCTTCATCAAGAAGTAGAATGTCATTTTTTTCTTTTCAATGTTGCAAAGATAATATTTTCCAGCTTCATTTTCGCCGCCAATGGGATTCAACATATGAAAAGTATGAATATTCTTCTCAATCTCCACCAATGATTTTTTTCTTTTTTTCCCATTTAACTACAATGTCCTTTAATAGTTTCAACTTAGTAGTGAAAAATTCCATTTTCATGCTCACCCCATTGGGGGAAATGGTTTTCGAGGAAGACTTAACTATCTCCTTCAATTCAGAGTCATGTAACCAAGAATGACATAATTTAAAACATAAAGTGTAGTTTTTCCATACCTGGATCGATTTGGAGAATCGTCGACACATGATCACAAAGTGGTTCAAGAGATACCCATGATTGAGAACTACAAAAAGATTCAATCAATCTCCTAGCAATGATAAAGTGAATATTGAGTCTCTTTGAGATGCTTGCATCACCAAATCTTTCATTTTTCCATGTAAGGGTTATACATCAAGTATTTGCATCAACGAGATATGCATCAATAATCATATCGTTAAAGTAGTTTGCGATTGGATCAAGTTCAACACGGGATCCCCATACCTCACTGACAAACACAACGAAATTTAAATCTCCTGCTATGATAAGGTGAGGGTATTTAAGAATAGTAGAGTTAATAAAGCCATCCCAAAAAGCACATTGGTTCTGATAAGGGCTATATCAATTGAAGATACGAAAATTATGAGAAATACTGCGGAATATACCATCAATAATGATACCTCTATATATGTTGTATGCCTTGCAATTCACAGTACGGGGATTCCAGGCTTAGATCAGACCTCCCAATATCCTAACTGAATTAATAGAGCATATGTTCTAGGTAGGTAAGAGTTTTGTTAAAAAATATCTAGCTTTATCTCTACATAATATAGCTTCTTGTGGTAATATGATGTTCAGACTGCTACATTGAAAAAGTATATGGAATGCACGTTTCTTCGGACCGCCTCCTAGTTCCTGGATGTTTATAGAGACAATGATCATTTGCAAACCCTGGCAAAGGCCTTCTGTGCTCTAAGGGCCTGAAAACCACCAAATTGGATTCCCACAGGGAATTCATTTGATGCTATCTATTAATCCATAAATGGGGCAAATTCCCCCCTATATTTTGGTGCATTAGATTAGTTTTGATGTCATGTTTGGTCCATTAGTTCTAATTGTCATTAATAGGGTTATATTAGTTGTGTCGGGTTGGGTCAGTGAGTTGTAATTGTACCTCTCAATCTCCTATAAATAGAAAGGAGCTATTTTCATTTGTGTGTCTTGTCTTGTCTTATGTAATCAGTACATTGTGTAAGGAGGTTCCTCCCTCGAAGATATTTCTATTCATCTCATTTATTCATTATCAAGGCGTGGATTACTTTTTACTAGTCTATTTCTCCTATTTTTATGCTATTTATGGTACTTGGTTGCATAAAATTTGGTATGAGAGCTCATCTCAACATTTTCTCTATAATATATTTTATCCAAGGATTCAAACAACTATATAAAAAGCCTACTTCTAAAATAGGATGATATATCTATGATCTGAAATTCAAGTCCTAAGTCATTACATGTTTGAAGATATTAGCCTTGGAATTTGGGGTTTTTTACTAGTCCAAATCAAGTGTTATGGGGGAAAAGGTCATATATTGGGCATCCGAGATCTAAACTAAGTGAGGCCTATCACATCCAAAAGAAGACAGACCTTAGTGTCTCTAGTATATTATTCATACCCGGATACAAGATAATGGACACGTGGAAGGTCGTACAAGTTCACTCTTATGAAAGGATTAAAAACACTAAGTGTTGGGAGAATTGCAATAAATTTGTATTGGCACATCCAAATTAGGTCAGAACTATGGCATCAAAAAACTGACACAAAAGAATACAACAGGCCATAGTTTCAAACCCATATGATCTTAAACCGCTTATTTACCTCATCTACAAATCGACCACTAAACAGTCTCCCAATCAGGGTTTGAAAATGGTACATCATTTTCAATTTGAATAGCTTTTAGTACAAGGATCTATTTTTGGTGAACCCTAGGGTTTGATATCTATTTATATTGTACAAAATTCCAAGAGAAGTGGGAAAAAAACACACTCCTCTCAAACCACCACAGGGTTCATCCCCAACGTACGAGGAAATTAAAGACCTATCTTTTTGAGTGTCTCAGTTGGAAGATATGATTAAAGGATATGTGAAAAAGGTTGGTTTAGTTAATTTATAGGAGAATTTGATGGAAAATATGAAAGGGTCTGAGGATAAGTTGATGGAAAATATGAAAAATATTTCTAGTCTCATGCAAAATTGAAGAGATGCTCCCCTTATAGGTAATGCTGTGATCCAAGATACTCAAGAGGATAAAAATAATTCCCATGTCGAGAAACCTTCCATGAATAAGAATATTCCACGAGGAAATGATTCTGGTAATGGAATTCATCAGGGATGGTCACCAAAGGGTACCCAACTTCCCAAGATAGACATGAGAAAGTTTGATGGCAATGATCCAATCACATGGATATTCCAGATGGAGCAATTCTTTGATCTACACCAAGTCCCAACATTGAAAAAGGTAACCATTGCATCATTATATTTAAAGCTTGATCAATTTATATGGTACCAATGGCTTTGTGATCGTAAAAAGGACTCTATTATATCTTGATCTATATTCACAAAATAATGATTGCACATTATGGGGATATTAATATAAACACCTTCTTTAGCCAATTAATAAATCTCAAGAAAAAAGGTCTAGTCATAGAGCACATCAAGTAGTTTCTAAAGCTAAGTCTTAGAGTGAAGAACATTCAAAATATAATTTGTTGGATCTATTTATTGGAACCTTGAAGGATAACATTCAACATGAGGTACATCTCTTTGAACCACCATCCTTAGAGAACAATTTCATGATGGTAAGGAAGGTTGAAATTAAAAATATGATGATGGCCACTAGAAAGAGCGTCTCCAACACATACAGAGAGAATAAAATTTCTTATTCTAACGCACCTCAAAGGCTGACACCTCAACAAGTAGATGAAATAAGAGAAAAATTCCTATGATTTAATTGTGACAGCAAGTATAGTAAGGGACATATGTGTGGTGAGAATAAATTATTCTACATATAACGATTGCAGATGGATGAACTATCAATTTCTCATGAAAATTTCATAATATCAATCTTAATATGGGGGAATATGTATTGAATAGTCCAATTATTGCCATTCCAATGGGTGGTGCTAATGTGGTGCTGGGAGTTCAATGGTGGAAACCATTGGGTACAGTAGCTTTTCATGAAATTTGTATGCGAACGAAAAGAATATGAGTTAAACGGTATCACGAGGAAGCCAAGAAAGGTGATAAGCTCTAATGGTATGGAAAAATTGATGAAAAAGGGAATCAAGGTGTAATTGCACAATTATGCTCATTAGATTGTAAAACATCTAAGTCTCCTATTTCCCCATATATCCAAAATATTATCAACAAGCATTCCCAAGTATTTGAAGATATTCCAAAAGGTCTTCCACATGTTCGATATTTTGATCATGCTATTCACTTAAGTTGAGGAAGTGTTTCTCCAAACACCAAACCCTATAGATACCCCTATGGCCATAAGAGTGAAATTTACCATATGGTTGAATAAATTTTATAGGATGGCATAATTAGGCCTAGCCAAAGTTCTTATTTTGCACCAGTGGTAATGGTACACAAGACTGATGGATCATGGCGTATATTTCCATATTATCGAGAGCTTAAACAAGATCACCATTAAATATAAGTTTCCCATTCCTGTCATTGATGAATTGTTAAATGAATTACATGGATCATTTGTCCTCACACAGTTGGATATTCATTATGGGTATCACTAGATTAGAATGACGGATGAAGACATAACAAAAAAAAGTTTGATAACTCATGAAGGTCATTATTAATTCTTGTTCATGCCATTTGGCCTCACAAATGCGCCTTCCACTTTTCAATTTTTGATGAATTACATTTGGCAAGCCTTTCCTTAGAAAATTTGAGTTGGGTTTCTTTGATGATATACTAATATATAACAAGTCTTGGGAAGAACATGTTCAACATGTTGACAAGGTACTACAACTACTGAAGGAGCAACACATATATGCAAAACCTTCCAAATGTTTCTTTGGGGTAAAGGAGGTAGAGTATTTGGGTCATACTATATCTCATGAAGACGGTTTCAAGGTAGGCCACAAAAAAATTAAATCCATGATGGACTGGATGATCCCCAAAACCCTGAAGAATCTTAGAGGATTCTTAGGTCTAACAGGGTACTACCGCAAGTTCGTTTGGATCTATGGAAGAATAAAAACACCTCTAACAACATTATTGAAGAAAGATGCATTTTCTTGGACTCTAAAGGCGACTCAATATTTTGAACAAATCAAAGGGGCAATGTGAAAAGCTCATGTGTTGGCCACACCAGACTTCACAAAAACCTTTACTATGGAATGTGATGCTTCAAGAAATGGCATTGGTGTTGTTCTAATGCAAGGAAGACACTCAATTTATTTCACAAGTAATCAAATCAAGGGAAAAAAACTTACAAAATCCCATTTGTGAGAAGGAAATGTTGGTAATACTACATGCTATTAAGAAATGGTGGCTTTACTAACAGGTAGGCACTTCAAGGTCAAAATAGACATTGATAGTGTTGGTTATGGAGCATGGTTTTCCATATTTAGAGATGTTATTCTTCAATTGTATTTGTACCCCATTTTTACTGTACACTCGTCCCAGCTGGGGGGTGCGGGGGGGGGGACCATCTGATCAAGATGGAGATCGGTGCCACCCACCTATTCCATTGGCTCAAAACAATTGTACATTGTTATAGTTTCCTAGTTATTTTTCTACGTTTTTTTGGGTCCCAAACTTACGGGGCCGTTTTGAGGCCTGAAACAACATTTTTTGGCGATTCGGGGGGCTATCTAGTTTCCTTTGGCATATGTTTGTCCCTAGTTGAAAGATGTGAAGCTTAGATAGGCCTTTCCAATGATCTATCAAGCACACAAATCGGAGATCTATTCAAAATTTATGACCCCGGGAAGTTGACTGTTCAACTTACCACCTTGGGGCCACAAACTTTATGACGGTTCATCTTCTAGGGTTATGTTTTGGACTTTTGGGATTCTCACCCTCATTTTTATTATAAATAGTCCCCTTTGGCCTCATTTTGTATTCATCTTGGCATGGATGAGCATAGAAGCAACATCTCTTCTCAAAGATAGCTACCACCATTCTAGTTGTTGTATTTATAGTCTGCCCTATTTTCGCTATTTAATAGAATATGCATTTACTGTATCTCTGTTATATTTGCAATATGGATGTGTTTATGATTATATATCTACTCTTTCATTTCATTCACACATAAATCCGAATCAGTGGTATTAGAGCATTCTGCTTTTTGATTTTTCCTCAACGCATGTCCCTGACGAGGTTACAGTATAGAGAGTTTGGTCTCGAATTATTTGCACTTGGGGAAGATCACTCTCACCACCCCAAACGACCTCCTACAGCGAAAGAAAATAGAGACGAAGGAGTAGGAGATCATATCAAGTCGCTGCTCGAGGAATCCCTTGAGCGACAAAGGAATGAGATGATGGATAGTTTCACCCAAATCCTTATACGAATCTCGGCAGCGGTAAGTTCATATTCAATAAGAAGTCGGTTTGGGGATGCAACTCCATTCAAGGTACAAGTTAAATTTTATATTCCTTTATTTGAAGGCCAAATCGATGCTTATGCCCTAGATAAGTGGTTGAATTTTCAATAAGGGTATTTCTTTGTCCACAATTTTTTTGACAGGGAAAAGATAACCTTTTCACTCCTTAAGGTAGTCCCACATGTCTAAAATTGGAGGGGTACTTATTGGGAGAAGATATCATCAGATGAGTCTGGAATGCTTGATACAAATACAACTTGGGGCATATTTCATAGATGTCGTCACGGAACAATATTACCATATGGGAAACTATGATGACCAGCAAACCAAATGGACCATTATGCGTCAAAAGAGGGACCAGACGCTATCGGAGTACACCAACAACTTTCATACCTTGTCCACAAATCTAGGTATCAAGGACTCTGGGTGACACTTGATACTGAAATATTAGGATGGTCTACATCGGTACATCCGAATAGAGATTGAATTCCTCAACATCTCTTCACTTGGATCTTCCTATCGGTATGTTTTCAAAATCAAGGATAAATTTTGGCAAAAGAACAAGCGAGAATTTGGACCTGCGAACCCACCACAGAAGCAAGGAAAGGGAAACCCTGCCCCACAAAACACAGGACAAGGAAAAGACAACCAGTCCCTACCACAAGAAAATAATGGGAATGAAAAAACAAAGAAGGACACTAGGAAGTGGTGTGAATTTCATAATATCCATTGGCACAACACCGATGAACGTGGCTCAAAGAATTCATTGGTAGCCAAGATCAAATATTCAGAATCAGATCTCGATTCTGATTTAGAACCTAATGTCACAGATGTAGACCATGGGAAGCATATCATTGATGCAGACCTCATTGTCGTTGTTTCCACCACACAGATTCAACTAGAGGAGCCTAAAGAGTCAGAGGTAGAGGAGTGCCTCTTCCACTCGCAAATGTGGGTAAAGGGAATCCGACTACATTTTTTTGTTGAAAATGAAATATAAAATAACTTGATCTCAATGGAATTCATCAAGAGATTAGATCTTCCAAAAACACCACACCTGCAACCCTAAAACATCGTTGGCTAAGCTAAGGATGAGGTGTCCGCATTACTCAGCAATGCCTCCTACCATATGGAATCAATCCTTTCAAAGACGAGGTAATGTGTGATGTGTCCCCACTTGAAGTCTATGATGTTCTGTTAGGACAACCATATATGTGGAAGCATCATGTTATATATGAGTCACGACCTCGCAATGTCATTGTCACTTTGGGGGGGAAACTCTATCAGATACCAGAGACAGTTGCACCTAACACAGTCTTGCAAGGTGGGAAGATAAGCTCCCACACCAAGAAATTATCCCTCTTCATAATTTCCTCTGAAGAAGAACATCAGATCACAGAGATCTCCACATCCTCTGCATAGCGTGTCTTTGCTCTATAGAAACAAGAAGAACACAGAGTCATTGTTTCCTCATCTACCCGAGTACCTCTATGATGCAAGGCCATGAATTCAAGGTACTCATATGGGAAGAAATCATCGAGATTGGTTCAAACCAAGGACAAGACAACTGTTGGAATTTTACCCCCTACGACCCAGGTTCAGTCCTCTCTCTTTGGTCAGCGCAACAAAGCCCAAGATATCATCCCAACGGAGTGGAGCCTAGTCAGCATCACCTGCAACACATATGTCGTCTCACCCGAGATATCTCTGTATTTATGGGTAATTGCTAGAACCCTGTTTCCACAGTTTGAGTGAGAGGGTGTTTAAGTCCTTTGCCCTATGCTAAGGTTTCCAATGAAGACTAGGAAGGTGGGTTGGTGGTTTTCACTTTAGATATCAATACTGAAGTATCAATTTGCCTTAGTTATTCAATCTTACGCAAATGCACAGTGAACAGTCATCAAAGATATATTTGTTACTTGAAATACAACATTCATACAGTCATATTTTTAAAGCACAATAACCAATCAATCATTAACAAAGTAAATATGCACTTTTCTAAGCTATTCAACATTCACACATATACATAGCATGTAACGTGGAAACCCATCAGGGAAAAACCACAAGGTGCTCTTCATTTGGCCTTGGCATGAGAAAATAGATGCACCTTTTGTTGGTTGTGGATCCTAATATTCCATATCCAAAGATATTATTTAGTTGTGTTTGTACCGCAGGTGTATTGTACATTCGTTCCCCCACTTTGGGGTTAGGGGAAGTGCCCCGAAAAAGGGGGTTTGGGGGAAGCTCCCCTGAAAACTAGGGTTCGGGGGCGCCCCTGAGAAATGTTTTTTGGGATGTTTATTGGCCAACAATTTTGCAGACCCATGGTATTGGGTTAACCGTAGTATTTTCCCATGGTATATCCCCTATAAAATAAAAGCATTGTAATATGGATGTGTATGGTATTGTATTGTATTGTAAACAATCTCTGTGATTGTGTGAGAGAGATTGTGAGAGCATGAAGAGGAAGTGCAGCAGTATTGTTGTAGGTTGTATCCGTTCATCTTTCTGGACGGTAATAAAAGGAATGACAATTTTTGTGTGGATGTATCCCATCGTTTGGGTGAACCACATTATATCTGTGTCTCTTTGTAATGTGTTTAATGTGTTTTGCATCTTGTTTAATGATTTAATTGTATACCTATTATTGCTCTGCAGTCCCATTTTATAACACCTTTTGTCTGTATATAAAGCTACAGACTTTGTCTAATATCTTCTCTTCTATCTCTACAGACTTCTTTTCCCTCTCATGCTCTCTGTTCTTATCTATCTTTGTCACTCTACTCTACTCCTACTCAGTGATCCACACATAGCCTGGATCTACTCGACCTTCTCTATCTGTCTTCGCACTTAACTACAGATCCACTTACTCCGATGCACTCAATGATCCAGAGTTACCTACTAAAAAATGTTGTATCCTCTACTCATCTCAAAAAGTGTCTAACAAGAACTAGCTTATAGGATAACTGATTAATCGGCTAACCCATGTACAGCTTGGGTTTCTCCTTTTATAGCATTACAGACTCGATATATTCCCATACATGCTTGTTACAAAATTAATCATGTCTTGATACAGACTCTAACAGAATCAACTACAGTCGTTATCTCAGCCGACTTACTATCATCAGCCCACAGGCTGTCTCTCCTATTCTAGAAAAATATGACCAAAGTGGTGCTATCGGCCTGACTTACAAAAATGATTTTACGCGTGTGGTTTCTGCCGGCTCTAGCCGAACTTGCACCCAAGATCGCTAAGGGATGTTGCTTCTCTACATCATGCCTTACTGCCACTTTCTGGTCGTTACCTTATCTCTACGCCTGCTTCCACAAATATTCTACCATGTCATCACATCTCATGCTCTGTACTTCCGTCATATCTTACAAAACTAGCGCAACTTCCTCGTCTTGCGCCTTCTCTTTTCCTTTCTCCTTTTCTTCCTTCTTATGCCACAACATCCTTCCCCTTTTTCTTTGATGTTGTTTGTTATATTTTTATCATTCAAGCTAGCATTATATTAGGATCTTTAACTAAGAGAATAACAAGCACAACAATCAAACACAAGAGACAATGAACACAATGGTTTTCCTCGGGGAAACCATAAAGGAGAAAACCCTGCAACTTCCTTAGAGATAGAATCAACACCAAAAGAAAAACCCCAAAAATAGTAAGATGATCTCCCGACAATAGTAGTCTCTTTCTCTCTTGTCCCAGCAACTTCTTCTCTCTCAGCTATGTGCTACAACTGAGTGTGGGTGAGTGTGTGGTAAATAGAGAGGCTCACTCTCTATTTATACTAATTCTCGACTTGACAATAACTCACTAGGGACGACTTCTCTAGGAGAGTCTAATAACCCTAGGGCCCCACAACTACAGGGACTTTAACCCTTGATCAATATAAGGTTTACCCACAATGACTTGACATGAATTGTTCACATTATAGAAACTCCCGATTAGAACATCAGGGCATGAAATGACTCAATTACATTACAAACACTTCCCAGAATAAACATCGGGGTACAATACATAAGATATACAAGTGAATACATTCCAAAGTTACAATTACATCAACACTCCCTCTTAACTAGGAAGGTATTCTCTCGACACAATTTATCAATACAAGTATTCTTCTTTGTATCATCTGGATCATCATCGAGTCCTTTTCATATTCGTCTTCAAGTATTCTTCATCTGGATTTGGATCATTACTCGATCTGGATCATCATCACCGGATCTAGATCATCACTGCTAGATCAACATCATTGGATTTGGATCATCACTACTGGATCAACATCACCGGATCTAGATCATCACTCGATCTAGATTATCACTGCTGGATCAACATCACTAGATCTAGATCATCACTCGATCTGTATCATCACTGCTAGATCAACATCACTAGATCTGGATCATCACTCGGTCTGGATCATCATTGGGTCATCATCACTGGTGCTATCTCTTGATTTTTCTTGTCACAGGAATTTCTATAGAGCCAGCCATTTTTCATGCTAGTTGTAGGCCTAGACTCCATGTAGGTCTTCTTCAGCACTTATATCTGACCTTAAGTCAGAATGGCCCGCCCAACACTTACAGCTGACCATGAGAGGAACACATCCAACACCATGTTAGAAAGGCATGCCCAACACTCACATCTGACCATGTGGGAACACATCCCACAACCCTGTCAGAAAGGCTCGACACTCACATCCTATCATGGGAGGAACACATCCAAGAACCATATCGAAAATCCTTAGCACTCACATCCGACCATGGGAGGAACACATCCAAGAACTATATCAGAAAGGATCAACACTTATATCTGACCATGGGAGGAACACATCCAAGAACCATATCAGAAGGGCTCAGCACTTATATCTGACCATGGGAGGAACACATCCAAGAACCACATCAGAAGGCTTAGCACTTATATCCAACCATGTGGGGAACACATCCCGTATCCATGCTAGAAGGGCTCAACACTTATATCCAGCCATGTGGGGAACACATATCACAACCATGATAGAAGGGATCAACACTTGTATCTAATCATGTGGGAACACATCCCATAGTCCCCTCAGAAAGGATTTGCACTTACATTTGATCATGTGGGAACACATCCCACAGTCACATCAGAATGGATCTCATCCCTAGGCTGAGTATTTCTGGTAATTGACCAGGTGCCTCCATTCAGAGAATGGAATTCATCACTTATATCTGATCATGTAGGAACCAATCCTACAGTCACATCAGAATGGCTCAACACTCATATTTGACATGGAAGGAACCAATCCTCTCACCATGGCAGAATGGCTCAGCCCTTACATCTGACCATGGAAGGAACCAATCCTCTCACCATGTCAGAATGGCTCACAAACTCATCACTTTCCTTTGGAGGGAACCTCGATCTGGAGAACACCAAGCTTCTCCCTGAAGTATTCAAATTCACTCTGGCTAATGGATTTGTCAACACATTAGCTATCTGTTCGTCCGTCGCAACATAATGGAGCTTCACTGCTCCTCTCTGCACCATATCCTTGATATAGTGATATTTGATCTTGATATGCTTTGACTTGTCATGGAACACCGGGTTCTCTGACAACTTCACACAACTCTGGTTGTTGCAATATATACAAGTAGCATCCAACTGGAGATCAAATAAATGAGACAGTAGTTTCCTTAGCCATATGTTGGGGCGCGCACCTTAACGGTCCTTAATTTTGGTAACTCCGCAGTTTTTGTGGAAGCTTGTAAGCGGAGTTGCGACTCAAAATAGTCTTAGGGGTGTCGAGGTTGAGTCAAAGCCCTCTTTTTTGTAATTGTCCATAAATTTCGGGTGTAAGCCCATGATTTTGTAAGAGTGCACTTGTATAAATAGGCACTCATGTAAATATGTCAAGGGTATCTAATGACACGAGGATCATATGATGCGAAGAAGTTAGATCTATTTTCGGGTTTTAAGGCCAAGTCCTAGCTGTGTGCATGGACGACCTCTGCAGCTGTGTGCATAGAGGGTTTTTGTAAGGAAAGGAACTGTAGCTAAGTGCGCAGCTTAGAGTTTGTAAGAAAGGAACTGCAGCTAAGTGCACAGTTAGGCTTGAAGGAAGGATCCGCAGCTGAGTGTGTAGATCAGAACTGTTGTTTTGTAAAGAGTTGAATAAAAGCAGTTCTGTGGATGTAGCCCCTACCCTGGGGGTGAACCACGTTAAATCTTGTGTTGTGTTATTTTGTGCTGTGATGTTTTTATGCTTTTGATAAGTAGGTGAATGCTAAAGTAAGATAACTATTAAATAGTAACTTCGCTATGAATTCCCAGTTAAGGGTTAAGCAAGTAACGTTATTTATCTAAACTGCGAAGCTATTTTATTGAATGTCGAAGCTCTATTTTGTATAAATAATTCTTGTTAAGTCTAAAGGTACAGTAATATCCCTCTTCTGCTTGCAGAAACCTGATTCTGCGGCACCCCATAGCTGTTTTGGGTGAGACTGCAACCTGTTCGCAGGTTGTTGCCGAAAGGGCCAACACTGTGGGTCTTTTTGTTGGTGCGAAGTTAAAGTATAAACCTCGGGTCTGCCCTATAGCCCAATAAATTGGTTCCGTTGCCGGTTGAACAGATATGCTTCGAGAGGGATTTACATCGTACCTGAAGGGCTATGTTTTGGAGGCCCTCAGTAAAAGAAATCAGTGATTGGATTGAAGAGACTTACCTGAAGTTTGCTGAGCAAGAAAATAAGGATCCTCATCGCAACTCAGACGACTTTTTGCAAAGGTACATTTTTACTGATATTCATGAAATTTTCTTTGGTAGTATCCACATAGAATTGCACCAGTGGTTATCTAGGTTGACAGAAAGAAAGACCAACTTCAAGGAAGATCAGTTTCCTGATTGGACCCCCGCAAGAATTAACATATTGAAAAGAGTGAACAACGCGATATCATGAGCTGTTGATTTCTGGACGATGCGAGCCCTTGAAGCATTTGTGACAGAGTTTGCCATCGACACAAGTACCTCTTTTAGTGAAGCTGAAAGGCATATTTTCAAAGGACCAAGGGGTAAGTACCTAAATTCATTTAATCTGCAAATTAAAATGCTCTTGGCTGAGAAAGGCATATTACTTATAGAATCAGATTGCTAGATTTATTTTTACTAACCTATGTTTGGAAGTGAAAGTAACTTCGATGAGCAAAGTGGTTTGCTGCGAAGCGGTAAAAGATACAAGAGAAACCTAGAATCCTATACCCTAGGCCAGAATATAGAGTATACGCCATTAAGTCCAGAAGACCAGGAATCTGAAGAAACCCCTTTTGTTAGAAACCCTCCTAGAACTTCGCAATGCAGATCTGTTACCCCTAAGAACCCGTCGCAGTCGAAAAATAACCCTAGCCCGAGTATTCCTGTCGCAGGTCAGTCTACCCCAGTAAGTTCTCACCCCCCTAGATCCGCTATGGCCCATATGATTGATGATATCAAGCTCCCAGTGTTCAAAGGAACTGGATCAGAGGATCCAGAACAGTTTTGGTTCTTATGTGAAGCTGTTTGGACTGCTAAGAACATTATGGATCAAGATATAAGGAGAGCGCAGCTGGTCACTTCTTTTAGAGACCGAGCTTTGACCTGGTTCATGAAGTTTTCCAGCACTCAGAACCATGTCCTGGATGATATTAAAGCAGCAATGATCAAAGAGTTCAAGAATCCTAAATCAGAGTCACAGTGTATAACGGAGTTAAAAGAAATTCAGCAGAGGCAAGGTGAATCAGTTTGGGACTTTGATCAGCGGTTCAAAGTTCTGCTAGATCAAGTTAGTTTCACTATTGGAATAGCGCAACATAAAGAATTGTTCATAGCAGCATTATTACCCTATATTAGAACTCCACTCATGCAACAGAAGGTTGCTGATCAGTAAGAGGCTTTGGAAATTGCTATGAAGCTTGAAACAACGCATGTCAAAGATAATTCTGGTATAGCCCAAATACAAGCGCACTAGGCAGAAATGGCTCTGGAGCTTCGCGACATGAAGAAGGGGAAATATATTCGTGAAGAGGTTTGGTGTACACGATGTCAAACAAAGGGTCACGATAAGGAACGGTGTCCTACGTTAAGAAATTACCTGAATACTAGTGCACCAAACCCATTTAACCCTAGTGTTCTATATTGTGAGATCTGTAGAACAACTAGCCAACATCGACCTGAAGACTGCTATCTGCTACAGAGATATGTGCAAGTACCTAAGAATCGATATTGCAAGTTCTGTAAGTCAGTTGGACACAACGAAGAGGAATGTCGTAGCTTTGACCATATGAGAGAGCGAACATATGATGCTTATAGGGTACAGAATGATGCACAAGGCAATGATGGATATGGTTACCGTGGTAGTACATCAGGTCGATGTACTTTTGGAGGTCGTGGTCGTGGTGGTATGTCTGGAAGAGGTCAAGTCCAGGTTGTGTGCTATAACTGTAATGAGGCAGGACATCTAGCTAGAGACTGTCGAAACCCAACTACGACATGTCGATATTGCAGAGTGGTAGATCATGTGATTGAGCAATGCCCGCAGTTGATAGCCAAGATACAAGAAAGAAATGCCCCTCCTACTCAGAATATTCAGATGATTTCCGTGGAGCAAAGACCTATCCCAGCCATTAACGTTGTTACAAGGAGTGGAGCTACGACGCAAATACAGACTAAGGAAAAACAACCTGACAAGGCTTAGGTTCGTAAGACCCCAGAGAAAATTCCAAACTTCGATGTAGGAAGAGAAAAATAAACATTTATGGAAGGCAAAAAATACTTTGCCGATCCGAGAACATCAGTAGCACCTGCGCAACAGCATCAACAGCAGTTACAGTCTCAAGGAGCTTCGACAGATAAAGTAAGTACACTGTCATAATTTTTACAGAGTTGTATGAAGCTCTTAAGAAATCAGAATGCTTTAAATGAGTTACAGAAAGTTATTGCTTCTTGTGAACCTCAACGAAGCTTCGGTAAAGAAAAAACTGTTAATAGAGTTAGAAGAACTGGAAGAGAAATGAGATTGCATGCTCAGATAGGAGAGTATGACATGACTGACATCATTTTAGACTTGGGATCAGAAGTAAATGTCCTAACTAAGCAGACATGGGAACAAATGGGAAAGCCTACCCTTGAATGGTCCCCCATACAGTTGAGATTAGCCAATCAGCAGAAGATTGTGCCCCTAGGAAGATTCCCTAGTGTCCCAGTAGACATTGATGGAGTCAGGACCTTAGCAGATTTTGAAGTCATTGAAATAATTGATGATAGAAACCCCTATCCAGCCTTGCTAGGAATTGAATGGGCAATAGAGAATTCTGCAATAATCAACCTTAAGAACAGGCAGATGACTTTTGAAGGAAAAGGCTTGAGAGTCATAGTACCCTTGGACCCTTCTCAAGGAGAAAGGTACACAGAGCCAGTCAGAGATGAAGATCGGGATGTTTTGGATCATATCTACAACATCACAGCTAAAGAAGAAGATTATGTTAACCCTACTACTGAAGGTATAATGGATTGGAAGTGTGACAGTTCTTGCATGACTAATTCAGATGAAGGTTTAGAGAATTGGAAGAATAGACTTTATGAACTACATGGACATCGATGTGTAAGAATTACCAAGTATCTCAGATGGCTTGGCTCATAGACAAGAGTCTTACCTATTTTTGATGGCTTGACAGACCCATAAGATTTTATTTTGCAATTTTCAGAGCAGGTACCAGATTCACAGAAAATGGAGACTCTAGATTCAGTATTTAGATCCACAGCTGCTAGATGGTGGAATGGTCATAAAAATTACATTCATAGTTGGGAAACTTGTCAAAAGTCCCTTCACCTGAGATTCATGGATCAACCTCAGGAGGTGTGAAGCAGGTTTAATGGTAAGACTAGCCCTTAGGAACATTTGGAGCAATGTTATGAAGCATGGAAGCATGTACCTCGTGAAGAATGGGTACATAGGTTTGTGCACACTCTAGAACATGTAGCAAAGAACTGGTATGCGGAGGTGGAGCTTCACCATGGTACTGTAAGTTGGGATAGTCTTGTTGATAGTTTTGTGTTGACATTTTCTATTAATGAGGTTTGTCCTACTTTGGACGCAGCTGTTAGGTTGATCCATACTAAGGTGCTTGATGATAAAGAAATAGTAGAGTACCAACTTGATTGGAAGACACAAGAAGCTAATGCAATAGAATGTTATAACCTCGCAATTGACGAGGATGAAGACCCATGCAATATTAACATTCCTGAGTCAGAAGGACACTGCAAAGTACATGGGCCAGCAGTCAAAGCACCTGAAGTGACTCAGCCCTTGAAGACAAGGACAGTAAACATTGGATCAGAAGAACAGCCCAAGTACGCTGCCATTGGAGATTATTCGGATGAAGAAATGGTGAGCAAAGTGACCCAACTTCTCCATGAATATTAGGATTTATTTCCGACGAAGTTCTCAGAAATGAAAGATATCCTTGGTGATATAGGAGTGATAAAAATCCCTTTGAAGCCTGATGTGAAGCCTGTAAAACAACGCCCTTATAGGTTGAACCCTAAGTATAAAGAAAAAATCAGAATGGAGCTAGATAAGATGCTTGCTGCAGGAATCATTGAGCCTGTTGAAGAGTCCGAATGGGTCAGTCCTATGGTGGTGCAAGAAAAGAAGACCAAAGGAGAAATCAGAACCTATGTCGATTTGAGGAAGTTGAATGATGCTTGTTTACATGATCCTTTTCCTACTCCCTTTACAGATGAAGTTTTAGACAATGTCAGAGGTCAAGAAGTGTATTCCTTCACTGATGGATTTTCAGGTTACCATCAGATCAAAATTGCTCTAGAGGATCGACATAAGACCACCTTCGCTACAGAAATGGGATCCTTCCAGTATACAGTTATGCCCTTTGGATTGAAGAATGCACCTGCTATGTTTTCCAGAGTAGTCATATCTGCATTTAAGGAATTTATACATAAATTCTTGGAAGTCTACTTTGATGATTAGACTATATTTGGTTTATTGAAGGATCATATAGCTAGTTTAAGACTTATGCTAGACAAGTGTATACAGCATCAGATTTCATTGAACCTAAAGAAGTGTATCTTTTGTGCACCTTTTGGAATTCTGCTAGGTCACATTGTGTGCAAACAAGGATCGATGGTGGATCCTGCGAAGATAGCCATTATCATGAACTTGCCACCTTCGAAGTCTGTTAAGCAACTTCGCACCACACTTGGTCATACTGGATATTATAGGAAATTCATCAAAGGATATGCTCAGATTACAGTCCCTGTGGAAAAGTAATTGAAGAAAGATATTAAGTTTGAATGGACACCTGAGTGTCAGGAAAGCTTGTATGTTTTGAAAGAAAATATGGTAGTTGCCCCTATCTTAGTATTCCCTGATTGGAATAAGGAGTTTCATGTGCATGTCGATGCATCCTCCATTGCTTTGGGTATAGTATTGGCTCAGTATGGTGAAGGTAATATTGATCACCCTATTGCTTTTGCAAGTAGAAAATTGTCCACAGCAGAAAAGAATTATACTATGATAGAACGAGAAGGTCTAGCCATGGTTTATGCCTTGCAGAAGTTTCGACATTATCTATTAGGATCTCATTTTAAAATGTTCACTGACCATTATGCTTTGAAGTACTTGGTTAACAAGCCTGTGTTAGGTGGAAGAATATGCAGATGGTTGATTCTGTTCCAAGAATATGACTTTGAGATCATAGTTAAGCCTGGAAGACTTAACCTAGGGCCTGACCACTTGTCGAGGCTCGAGTTAGGAGAAGAGCCCACTAGTTTGGACGAAGGTCTTCCTGATGCCCAGTTGTTTTCCATTCAGATGGTTGATGACTATTTTCAGGATATTGTTCAGTACTTATCTACAGGTTTTGCACCTGCTGAGATGACAACACAGCAGAAGAAGCAGCTGGTAGTTAGAGTAGCCGACTTTACTTTGATAGCAGGTCATCTATATAATATGGGACCAGATGAAATATTTCGCAGATGTGTCTTGGAGCATGAAAAGCCATTGATTTTGGCTGAAGCACATTCTGGAGCAGCAGGAGGTCATTATGCAGGAAAAGCTACAACTCAGAATATTCTGACAGCTGGATTGTGGTGGCCCACAATTCATAAGGATGCAAGAGAGTATTGCCACAGTTGCGACATCTATCAGAGGACAAGCAAACCATCCAGGATGGATGATATGCCTTTGGTTCCACACGTAACTTTACAAGCATTTGATAAGTGGGCTATTGATTTTGTTGGACCAATCAATCCCCCTGCCAAGAAATCTGCAGCAAGATACATTATTACAGCAACTGACTACCTTACTCGTTGGGCCGAAGCTCAACCAGTCAAGAACTGTAGTGCTACTACAGCTGCGAAGTTCATCTTTGATAATATCTTGTTAAGATTTGGGTGTCCTAGAATTCTTATGAGTGATCAAAGATCACATTTCCTAAATAAGACTATTGAACCATTGACTGAATAATTTCAAGTATATCATCAGAAGAGTACTACCTACCATCCTCAAGCAAATGGAACTGTCGAAGCCTTTAACAAGATCTTTGAGCACGCTCTGACGAAGGTTTGCAATGTTAACAGAAATGATTGGGATCTTAGAATTCCAGTAGTATTATGGGCTTATAAAACTACTTGCAAGAAGTTGACAGGCCATACACCTTTTAGGTTGGTCTATGGACAAGAAGCAGTTATGCCCATGGAGTACATTGTTCCTAGCCTCAGAATATCTTCCTTCACAGAGATGGATGACGCAGCTACGTTGAATGAAAGGCTAGCAAAGATACTAGAACTAGAAGAAGACAGATTCATCGCAGGTTTCCAGCAGCAAGTACAAAAAGCTAGAGAAAAAGCATGGCATGATAGACACATCAAGAAGAAGTAATTTCAGAAGGTGATTTTGTGCTCTTGTACGACAGTAAATTCATGAAGTTCCCAGGTAAGTTCAAGACACATTGGAAAGGACCATACATCGTTCAGGAAGTTACCGATGGTGGTGCAGTCCAGTTAACTAAATTGAATGGAGAAAGTTTACCTTCCATGGTGAATGGAAGTAGATTAAAGAAGTACAGGGACAAGCCTGGACCCCCTAATCAGAAGTAACAGCAAGAAGGAGAGTCTAAGTACCAAGAACAGTTGAAATTGGGTACTAGACTATAATGAAGCTTTTCTCAAATTAATGAAGTGTCGAAGGCTGTCGAAGGTCGAAGTTCTGTTGCAGCTTGTGTCAGGATGGATCAATGGTCAAGATTGTGTTGAAGTTCTTTATTTTGGCGAAGCTGAAGTTAGTAGTTATGACAAAGAAGAAAGGTGTGTCGTAGCTTAAAATGTGACCGTTGGGAAAAACTAGATTTGGCGGCGTCGACATGTGAGCTGCCTTAACTGCCTGTAATGATGAGATTTTGGGAAAATATAGCGCCGTGTGGACAACATTTACCGTCGATCGGTCAGATTTGGTATATTTGATGCATAATTATGACAGATTTGATCATTGAATTCTTTAAGAAGCCACCCAGCTCTGTGCATTTCGCATTATTTTGAGTTTTGCAGTTAAGACCATGTCGAATGATCGCGAAGTCCAGGAATTGTTATGAGAGTTCAGGGAGAGAGGTTTGTAGAACCTTATGAGCAATCCACCTGCATCTGCACCTCATGAAGATGTTCAACCAGGAAGAAATTTAAGGCAGAATTTCGCTCTAAACGGAACGAAGAAAGGCACAAGCCCTCAGGAAATACTCCGGAGGATCCTGAGATGTATCCTTCTGGCTCAACAGAATGGAGGCCGCTGTTTGTCCTATGCAAAAGTACATTGAAATCCCAGGGGTACTTTCTGTTAAGGACCCAAAGCTGTGGATGGTCAAATGTTCGATAGGACATGAACGGGAGGCAGTTCGAGGGATGGGGTCGCTGATAGATTTAGAAGGCCCAATCATTCCCATAACCCTCATAAATATTATGAAGGAAGACAGCAGCATGATAGACGGTCATAGGGAACATAAGTATTATACTAAAGGATCAAGCAAGATGCGGCCGTCGTAGAAGTAGCAGAAGGAATGACGATGATGACAGGAAGACAGCTGAAGGATTAAAGATGATGCTACAGAGATGCAGACGGATACAGAGCCCAACAGAGTGCAAAAGGAGATCATAAAGAAGGAGCAAGCAGCCGAAGATATCATGCCACTAGAAAAGCAGCAGAGTGTCCCGGGACGGGACACTGGTGAGTCTTAGGGGCCTGTTGGGGTGCGCACCTTAACGGTCCTTAATTTTGGTAACTCCATGGTTTTTGTGGAAGCCTGTAAGCAGAGTTGTAACTCAAAATAGTCTTAGGGGTGTCGGGGTTGAGTCAAAGCCCTCTTTTTTGTAATTGTCCATAAATTTCGGGTGTAAGCCCATGATTTTGTAAGAGTGCACTTGTATAAATAGGCACTCATGTAAATATGTCAAGGGTATCTAATGACACGAGGATCATATGATGCGAAGAAGTTAGATCTATTTTCGGGTTTTAAGGCCAAGTCCCAGCTGTGTGTGTGGACAACCTCTGCAACTGTGTGCGCAGAGGGTTTTTGTAAGGAAAGGAACTGCAGCTAAGTGCACAGCTTAGAGTTTGTAAGAAAGGAACTGCAGCTAAGTGTGCAGTTAGGCTTGAAGGAAGGATCTGCAGATGAGTGCGTAGATCAGAACTATTGTTTTGTAAAGAGTTGAATAAAAGCAGTTCTGTGGACGTAGCCCCTACCCTGGGGGTGAACCACGTTAAATATTGTGTTGTGATGTTTTTATGCTTTTGATAAGTAGGTGAATGCTAAAGTAAGATAACTGTTAAATAGTAACTTCGCTGTGAATTCCTAGTTAAGGGTTAAGCAAGTAACGCTATTTATCTAAACTACGAAGCTATTTTATTGAATGTCGAAATTCTATTTTGTATAAATAATTGTTGTTAAGGCTAAAGGTACAGTAATATCCCTCTTTTGCTTGCAGAAACCTGATTCTGTGACACCCCATAGCTGTTTCGGGTGAGACTGCAACCTGTTCGCAGGTTGTTGCCGAAAGGGCCAACACTGTGGGTCTTTTTGTTGGTGCGAAGTTAGAGTATAAACCCCAGGTCTACCCTATAGCCCAACACCATACTACCTCACAACTAGCTAAAAAAGCTACAACATACTCTCCTTTAGCTATACTCAATTCCATACATGACTGCTTCTTGCTAAACCGAGAGATCACACCCGATCCCATACTGAAGCAACACCCTAAAGTGCTCTTCCTATCGATGGCACTGCCTGCGCAATCTGAATCAACATAACCTTCTAGGTTAATCTTTTGATTCGCCTCATACTTGAGCCCATAATCAACTATACCCTTTAGGTACCTCAGAATATGCTTTGCAGCAATCAAGTGAACATGTATCGAATCTGTCAGGAACTGGCTCAAGGTGTTCACAGCAAAGCAAATATCTAGTCTCGTGTTCGTCAGGTACATCAAGGACCCATTCATTCGATGATACATCATAGCATCAATCGCTTCTGATGAATCATTACTCAATAGCTTCAGGTTCGATGCCATAGGTGTGGTTATGGTCTTGCAGTCCATCATCTTAAACCTATTCAAGATCTCTACTGCATACTTCCCTTGTCCAAGGAAGATTCCATCCACATTCTTCCACACCCAAGTCCTTCATTTTGAAATCGACAGCAGTCTTTCTCTTCGTATCAGAAATCAACCCATCCATACCTGTTACAAACAGATCATCTAGATACAGTAGGAGTATCACTGGGTTACCTTCTTCAACCTTGTAGTAAAGGTTGGAATCCACTTTACTTTTGTAAATCCCAAACTGGATAGAAAGCCATCAATTCTGTCATACCATGTCCTAGGTTCCTATTTCAAACCGTATAGGGATTTCTTCAATTTACACACATGAGTCTCCCTGTCATGTGTCTCATAACCGAGTGTATGCTCCACATATACTTCCTCTTCTACTACACCATTCAAGAAGGAAGTCCTGACATCCATATGGTGTATCTTCCATTTCATCACTGCAGCCAGAGCAAGTATTGATCTGATGGAAGTGTATCTAGCTATAGGTGCAAAGGTTTCTTCATAATCTATTCCTTCTTTCTAGGAGAAGCCACGAGCCACAAA
This sequence comes from Pseudotsuga menziesii, assembly GCA_001517045.1. NCBI lineage: Eukaryota > Viridiplantae > Streptophyta > Pinopsida > Pinales > Pinaceae > Pseudotsuga > Pseudotsuga menziesii. Next base: position 46,272 of record LPNX010179320.1, on the reverse strand, counting down.
TATTGCTTTATATTTTTCTATGCTGCTGTTTGTAGCATGCTTGATCTTGTAGTTCCATTTGGAAGTTACAATAGACTTCCCTTTTGGTCTTGGGACAACATCCCAAACATCATTCTTCATGATCGATTGATACTCCTCGATCATAGCATTGTTCCATTCTTTTTTCTCCGCCGCTTCTCATAGTTGGAAGGTTCTTTATCCATAATGTCACATAGTAGGGCTACATAACCAGAATAGGACCTAGTTCACTTCCTTTCTCTATGATTTTCTTCTGGAGCCCCATATCTTTCTGCACCTTGGATAGCTTCTCGTACCCAAGCAGGTTTCCTCTTGTGAGGATTCTTCTCCTGAGGTGGATCTATAGGTTATTGAGTTTCTTCTATTTCTCAATCTTCTTCTTGGTATTCTTCATTCATGGTTGTGTCATGAATTCTGGGTGCTTCTGTTTCTTCAAGTTCTTCAGCAGGTCTCTTTCTAGATTTGTTGTAAGTAGAGTCTTCATCAAATGTTACATCCCTAATGATGTCAATCTTCTTGAATCCTGGGAAGTATATTCTGTAAGCCTTCGAGCTTTCAAAGTATCCCACAAATATACCCTTCTTTCCTGAAGGATCTAACTTTGTCCTCTTTTATTTTGGAATGTGTATGTACACTGGACAACCAAATATTCTGAGATGGCTGACTTCTGGTTTCTGCTGAAAAAGGATTCTCCAGGTGTCTTTTTCTCGAGTACTCTGTGTGGAGTACGGTTCTATACATACACTGCTATTTTGGCAGCTTCTACCCATAGATGCATGGGAAGATCTTGATCATGAATCATAGCCCTTGCAGCTTCCATGATCATTCTATTCTTCCTTTATGCAACCCCATTCTGTTGTGGATTATATGGAGTAGTTAACTCCCTCTTAATCCCTGAATATTTGCATAATGCTTTGAATTCATTTGATGTGAATTCTTTACCATTATCTGATCGAAAGGTTTTGATATTCTTTTCTATGTGGTTCTCGATCAAGGCTTTGAATTCCTTGAACTTGATAAATACCTCATCTTTGTTATTCATGAAGTATATCCATGTCTTCCTAGAAAAATCATCAATAAAAGAAACATAGTATACATACCCGCTCAATGAACTTGATGACATTGGACCGCATACATTGGAGTGAATGATTTCCAAGATTCCTTTTGCCTTGCTCTTGCTACTTGGAAATGTATTCTTCATATTCTTTCTTTTTGCACATCCTTTGTAGACTCCATCATGTTTTGCCTGAATTTCTGGAAGACATTAAACAACTTTGCTTGCAAGTGGTAGTGCTCTGCAATGCACATTGGCAAGCCTTCTATGCCAAAGTTCATTTGGCTCTACTGTGTCATGGACCAAGGCTTGTTCTTGATGGCCCTTCAATTTGTATAGACCTCCCTCTTGTTGCCCAATCACTACTACATCATTAATAGTCTTTCCCTTTGGCCACATGATAACTTAGCTATCTACAGATGCAAACCTCATGCCTTTTGCATCTAATGTAGATGTGGAGAGGAGGTTCTTCTTTAGTCCTGGTACAAAAAATACATATTGCATCTTCATAGAATTTCCAGAGTATAGCTTATAGGAGGATTCCCAACTACCTTTTATTGGATACTGGTATTCATCCCCAAGTTTCACCTTGTGAGGTGACTCATGTTCAGATAGTTTCACAAAGGATTATTTGAATCCCGTCATATGTTTGGAAGCACCACTATCTATAAGCCAATCATGGCTTCCATGTGTGATAGTTCCCATGAGGGCGGAAATCAAGACATATTCTTCATCACTTGAAGAATCATCACTTTCTTGCTTGATTCTCTTTGTGGAAGGTTCATCATCTTCTATATCATGAGCATGATGTCTTCTCTTGTTTCCCTTCTTCTTATGAGAGTTAATATTATTTCTAGGACAGTCTTTGGCAAAGTGTCCTCTTTCATCACATGTATAACATCTGAATTTAGATAAATATTTTCTAGTGTTATCTTTCTAGTGGAAGTTCTTACCTCTAGAGTGATGAGAGATTCTTCTGCTTTTCTTGGAGTGTACTATGAGAGCTTGATCTTCACTTCCCATATTTTATTCTTGAGCTATTATCCAAGCTTCTTCTTGAGAGCATTCTTCCCATAGTCTGTTGAACTTGACTAAATTATTTCTGGCACAGATCCCTTGAATGAAAGAGTCCCATGTCCTAGGGAGACCATTCAAGGTGGTCATCACAATCTCTGCATTCTCCACTTCTTCATCCACTGCTTCAAGTTGTTCTTTGATCTGAGAGACTCTTGTAAAGTAAGACTGGATGGTTTCCGCATTCTGAATCTTTACATTCTTCAATTGGTTTCTCAGAGTCATCTTTTGATTTATGTTCTTTCCTTCAAACAATTTGGTCAGGGAATCAAACATAGCTTTAGGTGTCTTTAGGGAGGACACCTGTGGTATGAGGTGATCCTTGATTGAATCAGCAATAATCCTCTTATCCATGACCAATTTCTTCTTGTGTAAGGCCTTAGCCTCATCTCCCTCTAGAACTGGAACCTCCTCATTGATGTAGGAGTCCAACTCATTTTCATCCAGGACCAAGGAGATCCTATACTTCTAGGCTCAGAAGTTATCAACTCCCTCAATATTTTCATCAAGTATGATGAGACATCTTAATTGAGAACCCCAAATGGAAATACAAAATATTGATATCTTACCAGGTTAAGATGTCAGATCTGTATCTGGAGCTAAAATTCTACAGAGCTGGCTCAGGAGCAGATTAGGGTTTGATTTTCTTGGAGTTCTGTCCAACCAAAAACTTTGATCTTGATCTCTAAACTTCGATTTTGAGGAGGAGATCAATCCAGGCATGGGGTCACTAAAAAATTCCACTTCTGTGGAAATCCCTAATTTCCGACAGTAATGTTAGGTCAAAAATTGAAAATGCTCAGAATAAGATTCTGCTTCGACAAAAAGATGCGCCCTGGAGAGGAGAGTCAGCCCAACCTTCTTTTGCTAAAAATATGTGGAGAGAGATCCAAAAATTAGGAAGCCCTAGTTTCCGCAGCTGCACAGTGTCTTCTTCTCAGGTTAGCTTTGATACCATGTTAGATTTTTATCATTCAAGCTAGCATTATATTAGGATCTTTAACTGAGAGAATAACAAGCACAACAATCAAACACAAGAGACAATGAACACAATGTTTTTCCTCATGGAAACCATAAAGGAGAAACCCCACAACTTCCTCAGAGATAGAATCAGCACCAAAAGCAAAACCGCAAAAATAGTAAGATGATCTCCCGGTAGTAGTAGTCTCTTTCTCTCTTGTCCCAACAACTTCTTATCTCTCATCTATGCGCTACAACTGAGTGTGAGTGAGTGTGTGTTAAATAGAGAGGCTCACTCTCTATTTATACTAATTCCTGACTTGATAATAACTCACTATGGTTGACTTCTCTAGGAGAGTCTAATAACCCTAGGGCCCCACAACTGCGGGGACTTTAACCCTTGATCAATAGGATGGTCACCCATAATGACTTGACATGACTTGTTCACATTATAGAAACTCCTGATCAGAACATCAGGGCATGAAATGACTCAATTACATTACAAACACTTCCCGTAATAAACATTAGGGTACAATACATAAGATATACAAGTGAATACATTCCAAAGTTACAATTACATCAACATTTTTTCCTATGTCGCAACTCCTTCTTCTTCCTCCTTATACTCTTTTTCCCCTTACTTAGGCAGAATTCCATATGAATTATGCCCTTCTATTCCGGGCCAAACAGGCCCCCAACACTCACCTGTGGCTCATTCCGAGCCACGTGAGCTATTTCTCCATGAACTGACTTACACGAATTTTGGTTTGAAAATCCTCCACGGTTTTCAGTAGCTTCTCTTTTTCTGTGCGCACTTCTTCCTCAACTTTCTGCATGTGATCCACCAAGTCGAAACTGACATGTTGCAGCATATTGCTTTCAACTGCGGCTGCAACCTCGCGCACATTTTGGTGCACAGGATGAATTAGACCTGTGACTCTTTCTGCTTCTACCTTTTATGTTCATTCTATGTTTGATAATGTGTTTTGTCTGTGTTCATAGCTGGTGGGAAGGTTTATGTTATTTCTATGCAACTATAAACTCGGTTGGTGCGAACTCTGTAGTTAGGAAATGTATGATAGCCTGATACTGGTTATCAAAGACGGTTAGCACAAATAATTGTGCATCCGAGATATTTTCTTCCAAACTAGTAGGTTTATCTCCACTTTCTCTTCTGGATAAGTGGTTTGGTCCTAACTTTAATTGGCCCGGTTTGACAATAATATCAAAATCAAGTTCTTAGAAAGGGAGGAGCCATCGATAGATCTCCCCCCCGCCAACACTAGTTTGTTAACCAAATATTTCAATCTAGAATGATCAGCGTACATTTTACAATTCCCTCCCAATAAGTAATTTCTGAATTTCTGCAGTGCATAGACCATTACAAGTCCTTCTCTCTTTGTTGTAGTGTATTTTTTTTTTTTTTTTTCCCTGTAGTTGATAGATTCCATTTCGCAAAAGCAATGGGGTGATCAATATCTCCTTCTCTCAGTTGCGTCAATACCACTCCTAGTGCCATGGAAGATGCATCTACATGAACATGGAATTCTTTTTTCCAATCTGGAAATATGAGTATAGGTGTAGTGGCCATTTTTCTTTTTAACTTATCTATACTTTCTTGAAATTCATCTATCCATTGGAACTTAGTATCTTTTTTCAACAATTTTTCCATCGGGGTAGTCACTTGTGCATATTGTTTGATGAACTTTCTGTAATATCTCATATGCCCTAGCATTTCTCTTAATTGTTTAACTATGGTAGGTGGTGGCAAGTCCAAGATGATGGAAATTTTAGCTAGATCAACCAAAATCCCATCATGACAAACCACATGACCTAATAGAGCCCCAAAAGACGCAAAAAAGATACACTTCCTCAAATTGAGGGAAATATAGTACTGCCGACATTGTTCCAACATCAGTCTAAGAATTTCTATGTGATCTTTTATATGACCAAAAACTATCCAATCATCAAAATAGACTTTAAGAAATTTGTGTACATATATTCTTTAAAGGTAGCAACTACAATTCTGGAGAAAATTGTAGGCGCATTTTTTAGTCCAAAGGGCATTACCGTGTATTGGTAGCATCCCCATTCTATTACAAGGGTAGTCTTGTAGAGGTATTCTTTGGCAATGTGGACCTGATGGTATCCTAAGAATCCATCCATAAATGAATACATCTCTTGTCCCCCAACATTTTCCAATACTTCTTCAATAATCTAAGATGGGAATGGATCATGCAAGCATGCATCATTAAGTTTCCAAAGATCAACAAAAATTATGAATTCCCCTGAAGTCTTCTTGTCTTGTACCATGATCGGGCTGATCTTTCTGATTTCTCGTCTGGTTCTATGACTCATTCTTCCAACATTTCATCAAGCTTCACTTTAACTTTCTCTTTATAACATGGGTTTAGTCAGTATGGTCGCTGTCTGACCAGTTTTGCATTAGGTCTCAAGGGTATCTTCATTTTGCCAAGGTATCCTACTATCCCTTTCATTTCAGAGAACTTTGTAGGGAACAAATCTAGAAACGGATGTAGTAAATTAGTGATTTTCCCCACAGTCTCTTCATCCCAATAATACCCGATATTGGCAAACTTTGGGTTTTCTTGAGACCCAATATTCGCTTTCTTGATTTTAAATAGTTTTAAAAAATGATCAGTAGTGATAGGAGCTCCTTCTACTGTACGTATACCTTCTGACTAAGGTATATTTATCTCTAGTGGGTCATCATCATCCGGTTCTCCAATGATATTGTAGCACTCCTTCAAGCTGTGAGTAGTCATGTCACATTGGTGACAGTGTGCCTCTACAGTCGGTATTTCCTCAAAGATCTTCTCCTTTATTATATGCAGCGCAACATGGACTATTGGATGTTCACTTGTAAATTCAAATGTCTTGGTAAAGTTTAGAGTTAAACGTTCCCATTCAACGGTTCCTCGTCTTAAATCCTATGAAGTGTACCATCTTCTGGGCTCCATTTCCAAGGTATAGATGAATTGGTGAACCCTTTCCTGTCATGGATATGCTTTCCAAGTCATGCGAAAGTGCTTAATATGTTTTCCAAGATCAGACAATTATGTGTATTTCTGATCAGCATAGCTGATCTCATCTCCAAATCTGATCTCCATCAGTATTCTACATTGCGACCAGTCTAACATAGATTGTTTATGTGTGCCCCACCATCTAGAGGGCATAGCTTTCAGCACACAGTCCAGAGCGGACAATCGTTGTGATTATGTGACATTTTATTCAAATTCTTCCAAGAAGGATGCAAGGTTAGGAAATCCTTCATACATAGGCAATGCGCTTGCTTCAAATCCTAGTCTTCAAACAAATTTTGTAATTCTCGCACACCTGTGCATGAAGACTTCATGCAGCCTGTTCTGCCTATTTTCTAGAGATTCTCCTTAGTCGTATGTGCATGAGATGACACCATGCCAACTCAGGTTTCCATAAGCTCTGGGATTAATATAATTTTCCTTCGAAGAGATGATGTTATACAAATGGTCCAAATAGTTCTATTTCCGTTCTCTACGCACAGGCTCAACATAACGCCGCCCTTCAAGGGGATCAATGGGCGCAACCACTCTCATTTCAGAATCCTCAAAAGACAGGATCATTTTCTTGAATTTTATGATTGTCTGGTTATCAATATCCCAATCAATCACTAGAAGCATAGGGTATGGATTTGTGTCATCAAAAATTTCAAGGAATGTGAAGTCGACATATGTTCTCAAGCCTTCCACATCCATGGGAACTTGGGACAGTCTACCAATTGGTAGCACCTTCGACTATTTTGCAAGCCGTAGCTGAATAGGAGACTAGTTCAGTTGTGACTTTTTCATCATTTCCCATGTTTGTCTTGTCAATATATTGACATCTGATCCCAAGTCGAGTATGATATAGTCCATATCAGAATCTCCTATCTGTGCGGTCATTCACAATACTCGTTCCATCTTTCATTTGCTGCCGAATTGATTGAATCTTCTTTGAGGGAGAAGATCTGTTGTGTTGTCTTCTATGAGTGCTGTCAATTCTATGACAACATCTTTGTCATGGATTAGTGCTAAACAACTTTTGAAAAATTCCTTGAGCTTACTTACCTTTTTAGTGGGAAGTCTTCTGATTAGTTGTTCAAAACTTTCAGGAATAGCTCTCACATGTCCCGATGTCGACGGTTGATTGGGATCACAAAGTATTTTCGTGCTTCTAAGAAGACTTCCTTCTCCCATGGGACCTCTAGCAAATCTTTCTTTTCTGCCGCAAGTTGCACCTGCAAATGTCCTTGTGGTGTATTTTGGTATGCTCTTGTCGTAACACCTCCTCTTGTAACTACAACAAGTTTGAGTTGTCTTGGTTTGGCATAAATCATTTGAATGTTCGGATTGGGGTTTGGATTCTGATTCTGCACTAGGTTGGGGTTAATGACAGTTCTATCCTTCCATTTCATAATGAGTTTCAGGCACTTTTCTACAGTGTGATCAAATTCTTTACAATATGTACAATGTTTTGCATGAATTTGACAATCTCGGGAAAAGTGTCCTAGATGCCCACAATTATAACATACAAATTGGCCTCTTCCTCGACCAAATCCTCCTCCTGGTTGCTATCCTTGACCTCTAAAGTTCCCACCCCCCCTTTTTGGAGGGTATTGTTGTTGTTGAGGATACTAGTTTGGCTGGTATTGCGACTGAGGATATTGTTGTTGTTGAAACTGCACAGGACGATATTGAGGTTGCGCTCATTTAGCTTGCATTTGTTCCTCATTCTTCATTAGGTAGGTATCCATCATTTTCTCCTGGAGTATCTGGAAGGCTCTGCAATCCTTTTCATCATGCCCTACCGATCTACAGAACTTTCGATACAGACTAGCAGGTGCACTTACAATCTTTTTTAGGTACAGACATTCCTCAGACTTGTGACCTCTAGTCTGGTATACTCTGCACCAAGGCATCCCTTGGGTGTTTAGTGGGTTCAACATGCCTGCTATGACATAATTCATTAGCACCAGGAAATTATCCTGATGGTGTCCGTCTGTTCTACACCCGGTACACCACAGTTCTTCCTGAACTTCTTTTCCTCTTTTGATGTCCTGCAGCTGCATCGTAAGGTTGGCCAGCTGTGACTAAATCTGCATCATGCCCGAGCCAGTGTCTCCAACTGACGAGGCTTCTATATTCATATCTATCTCTAGAGCCTTTGTCTACGACACCAGTTTATGTTGTATCAACGACTTTTGGATGTGTGGAAACAAGGAAAAAATGAGCCATTCCTTATGTTGCACATCTGACATTTGAAAAATGACCTTGTCCATTAACGTCTTAAATCTCTGGTTAAAATCCCAAAAAAACTCTGTTGGTAGCTGATTAATCTCAATGATACACTATGATTCATACTTTGGTTTCTTGAATTAATCAATCAGTCTGAGTGGAATCTCATTGAGTGTCTTTGGGACCACTCCTACCGGAACTATGGAAAAGTTCATATACCAGTCTAGCACACGACCTCGTAGAGTCGTAATAATATGTGCTTTCTTGATGTTCTCATCCTGGATATGTCATACAATCTAGATGGTGTCATACAAAAACCAATGCTGTTCTGGGTCTTCCATCCCATTCCCATTTAATATTGGGAGCTTAATGTCAGTTCCAACCATTGGATTGATTGATACAGTATTAATTGTTGGTACAGTAGGAACAAAATGTGGACTAGTCAGACTTCCTTTTCCACTATTTACAGCATTAGTACTACTTGTATTTACAGAAATACTTGGATATGGTGCTCGTGTTCTTACCTTTTGTACCATTGACAAATTGAGTACATGTTCTGGTTCCGGAGCTTCACTCGACTCCTCAGATTCTTCGTCTGCCTGTGATATTGGCCGATACTCTTCTTCCTCGTCACATGATCCTTCGTCTGGGTATGATGTAAAATCGTAGCCTTCTTCTTCTTTCTCTGTGCAGCAACTGCCTCATCCGAACAGAGTTTTTCTCCTTTTGTCGGACCTGAATATCCCTCCACTTCTCAAAAATCCAGATTCTAGTTCACTTCCACCTTCTCCTAGGAACATATCTCTTCAAGGTTCTGTTGATACATATCCACCTTTTTTGTTCTCAATCTATCATTCAGAGAATGTCATTTTCACATATGAGCATTTTGGTCCACGTACTCCAAGATGAGAGATATCTACTGCGTGGTCCTTGAAAAAAATTTCTCTTGGCCTCACTGTATAAGGTTATCATGTCAACGATGAACTCGGTGATATATCCCTCTATGATACTATTCTACCCAGAAGTCCAAAACCCTTGAAATAGGGTTTTTGATTCTTTTCAGCCACTCAATCAAGAACAAAGTACACTGTTTCGATTCCCTTCCTTGAAAATTGTTTTTTCTGGGTTGTCAACTTAGACAACCATTCATACAATAGAGTGGGGAACTCAACAAAGAAAATCTCATGAATGTCTAAATATATGTACTATTCTAACCACTCCACTAACATCCACCGATATCCTTCACTTTATTTCTATGCAAACTCTAGCTCTTTTGCGTCCACACAACTTTGGATCTCCGATTTTGTGGGATGCCAAAACATATCCCTCAACACACACTTTAAGGTCCCAACAACGGAACCATTTGTTGGCGTTTTCCCCCCCGCGACCCAGGTTAAGTCCTATCTCTTTGGTCAACGCAACAAAGCCCAAGATATCGTCTTGACAGAGCAGAGCCCAGCTGGAAGCACCTGCAACACAGATTCCGTCTCACCCGAGATATCTCAGTTATTATGGGTAACTTCCAGAACCATGTTTCTGTAGTTTGTGATGGAGGGTGTTTAAGTCCTTGGCCCTACGCCAAGGTTTCCAATGAATACCGGGAAGGTGGGTTGGTGGTTTTCAATTTAGATATCAATACTGAAGTATTACTCACCCTCAGTTATGCAATCTTACGCAAATGCAGAGTGAACAGTCATCACATATATATTCATTACTTGAAATAGAGCATTCATACAGTCATCTCTTTAAAGCACCACAACCAATCAATCATTAACACAGTAAATATGCACTTGTCTAAGCTATTCAAGATTCACACATATACACAACATGTAATGTGAAAACCCATTCAGGAAAAAACCATAAGGTGCTCTTCATTTAGCCTTGGCATGAGAAAATAAATGCATCTTTTGTCTGTACATAAAGCTACAGACTCTATCCAAGATCTTCTCTTCTATCTCTACAGACTTCTTTTCCCTCTCATGATCTCTATTCTAATCTATCTTTATCACTCTACTCTACTCCTACTCAACGATCTACACACATCCTAGATCGACTCGACCTTATCTATTTGTCTACGCACTCAGTTGCAGATCCACTTATTCTAATGCACTCATTGATCCAGAGTTACCTACTCAAAGCTGTTGTATCCTCTACTCAGCTCAAAAAGCGTCTAACAAGAACTAGCTATTAGGCTATCTAATTGACTGGCTAACCCATGTACATATTGGGTTTATCCTTTTATAGCCTTATTACAGACTCGATATATTCCCATACATTCTTGTTGCAGACTCAATCATGACTTGATATAGACTCTAACAGACTAAGCTACAGTTTTTATCTCAGTCGAATTACTATCATCATCCCACAGGTCGTGTTTCCTATTCTAGCAAAATATGACCAAAGAGGTGCTATTGTCTTGACTTACAAAAATTCCTTTATGCGTGTGGTTTCTGTCGGCTCCAGCCGAACTTGTATGCACGATCACTAAGGGCTGCTGCTTCTCTGCATCATGCCTTACTGTCACTTTCTAAATGTTACCTTATTTGCACGCCTCCTTGCATGAATATTTTTCCATGTCATCACATCTCATGCTCTGTACTTTCATCATATCTTACAAAATTGGTGCAGCTTCCTTGTCCCACACCTTCTCTTTTCCTTTCTCCTTTTCTTCCTTCTTCTATCGCAACATCCTTCCCCTTTTTCTTTGAGCTTATTTCTTATGTCGCAACTCCTTCTTCTTCCTTGTACTCTTTTCGCCCTTACTTAGGCGTAATTCCATATGAATTCTTCCGTTCGATCCCAGGCCCAACAACAACAACCATAATTGTTGAATAGTTACAACACAACAATCATCAACAATTACAACCCTTGGGATGTCAAAGAAAGGAAACCTCTTCAGTTCAACAAATGTCATACCAGGAGATCATCTCACCACATAGTTCGAGATATGATACAAGATTTGACGCAATGGAGACCATTGCTTCCCAAGGAGGGAGGATTGATCTAGATGGAGATAGATTTCTTCCCACCTATTCCACTAGCTCAAAACAATTGCAGATTGTGGTCGTTTCCTAGTTATTTTTCTACGTTTTTTTGGGTCCTAAACTTCTGGGGCCGTTTTGAGGCCCTAAATGACGTTTTTTGGCGATTGGGGGGGGGGTGTCAAATGGTTGTCAACGACATGCATTTGACCCTAGTTGAAAGTTGTAAATATTGGATAGGCATTTCCAACGGACTATCGAGTCCCAAAATCGGAGATTGTATGCAAATGTTATGACCTTGGGAAGTTGATTGTTCAACTTACCACCTTGGGGCCACAAACTTTCTGACGGTTCATATTCTAGGGTTATGTTTTGGACTTTTAGGGTTCTCTCCCTCATTCTTCTTATAAATATGCCCCTTTGGCCTCATTTTGTATTCAGCTTGGCATGGATGAGCATAGCAACCACATCTCTTCTCAGAGATAGCTACCACCATTCTAGTTGTTGTATTTACGTTATTTAATATAATATGTGTTTATTGTATCTCTATTATATTTGCAATATGGATGTGTTTATGTTTATCTATATGTTCTTTCATTTCGTTCACACATAAATATGTATCACCATCCCCCTTGGTTTGGGGGTCCGGGGGAGAAGCCCTTGATAGAAATTTTTGGGATGTTTGTTGGCCAACTGTTTGTGGACCCATGGTATTGGGTGACCTGTAGTATTTTCCCACGGTAATTCCCCTATAAAATCAAAACATTGTAACACAACTGTGTATTTTATTGTAGCATTGTAAAACAATCTCTTTGATTGTGTGAGTGAGACTGTGAGAGAGAGAAGAGGAAGTGTAGCGATGTTGTTGCAGGTTGTATCCCTTCATTTTCTTGGATGGTATAATAATAAAGGACTGGCAATTTTTGTGTGGACGTAGCCCATCTTAGGTGAACCAAATTATATCTGTGTGGCTCCTGTAATGTGTTTAGTATTTGAATCTTGTTTAATTGTTTAATTATTGTTTCTCTGTGATCCTGTTTTTCTAACAGATAGTCTTAAATACTTCCTAGAACATAGACTACCTTTGGAATAGAAACACAAATGGGTAACCAAGATGTTGGGATATGACTTTGAAAAAAATTATCAAAAAGGGAAGTAGAATGTGGTGGAATATGTGCTCTCCAGAAAAGATGGATATGTTGGGGCATTACTTTGTGCAATTTCCATTCCACAACCTGATTGGGTAGCAGCAGCAAGGGAAGAAAGAAAAAATGACCTATCCATTTGGATGCTCATTCAAAAGATACATAATGATCCCATTGTATTAGATACTTTTGTGTGGAAAAATAATTCACTATGGTATAAGGAAAATTTTTATTTATACAAAACCATCGAACTCAAACAAAATGTCCTCTCAGAATTACACACCTCTCCTACAGGTGGGCACTCTAGATTCTAAAAACTTACCATTGGGTAAATAAGTAATTTTTTGGGGAAGGTCTTAAATCAGATGTTCAAAGGTTCACAGTTGAATGTTTGGTTTTCCAATAGAATAGGATTGAAACAATAAAGAACACAAGACTTATAAAACCATTATACATACCTTGACAGCACTGGGAGGAAGTCTCAATGGACTTTATCACAAGTCAACCCAAGTCAGAAGGAAAGAATTTTATTATGGTGGTTTTTGATAGACTCACAAAGTATGCACATTTTTGTGCACTTTCTCACCCTTTTAATGCTAGTATAATAGATGCAATATTTATAGAAACAATTTAGAAGTTGCATGGAAATCTGAATATTATTGTAAGTTATAGAGATCCAATTTTCACTAGAAAATTTTGGATTGGATTATTCTCTTATTTGGGTACCCAATTCGCTCACAGTTCATTTTATCATCCTCAATATGATGTGATAATTGAGAAGGTGAATTTTTTTTTGGAAGGCCATATTTGGTGATTTACATTTGATAAACAAACATGGTTTTTGAAATGGTTATCTTTGGCAGAATGGTGGTGCAATACTTCCTTCCATACATCATAAAAAATGTCTCCATTTATGGCAATTTATGGGTACCGGCCTCCATCTATCACACCTCCCTTAAAAGGAAAATTTAAATTTCAAGTCGTGGAAGATCACATAGAGCACCAACAAGAAGTTCTCCAGATACTTAAGGACAACGTAAATATGTCAAAAAACAGGATGACACAACAAGCTGATCAATATCGCAGTGAAAGGAATTTCAAAGAAGGGGATTAGTTATTTTTGTTGCTACAATCATACAAGGAGATGTCCCTCAAGCAACTAAATAAGGAAAATAAATTAGCACTCAAGTATTATGGTCCTTATAAAGTGTTTCAGAAGATTGGTAGTATGGATTACAAATTGGAGCTCCCTTCATCTTGAAGAGTACATCCAGTTTTCCATGTTTCTAACTTAAAGAAGGTAATAGGAGATACCATCCCAATTCAAAAAATATTTCTTGACCTCGATGAAGAAGTAAAATTCATATTGGAAGATGAACAAATCACTGAAACAAGGACCAAACAACTACATAATCGGGCTATTACTGAATACCTCATAAAGTGGAAGAACCTGCCAATTGAATATTTGACAAGGGAAGATGAGTCCTTCATACAACAACATCCACAACTAATCACGCATTGAGGACAACACTTGTTTGAAGGGGAGGGGCATGTTAATCCCTAAATGGGGCATATTTCCCCCTATCTTGTGGTGCATTAGATTATTTTGTATGTCTGATTTGGTCCATTAGTGTTCATTGTCATTATTAGGGTTATATTAGTTGTATCAGTTTGGGTCAGTGAGTTGTAATTGTACCTCTAAATCTCCTATAAATAGGAAGGAGACTTTTGTAATCTATATGTCTTTTCTTGTCTCGTGTACTTATTACATTCTGTAATGAGGTTCCACCCTCGAAGAGGATTTATATTCCTCTCTTTTATTCATTGTTAATGCATGGATTACTTTCTTACGGTCTATTTCTACTATTTTTATGCTATTTTGGGGACTTGGTTGCATAACACTATCCCCGTACCCCTTGGGAATTTGAGGTGCATAGATTATTCACTATCCGCCTCTGACCACCCCATATTTGACTTGATTTTCCTTTCTGCTGCTCTTTCCAATCCCATTTGTATTGAGTTTGAATTTAGGACAGATGGGAGCATCTGGAACAGTACCTTTGGTAATATGGACAATACCCGAGTAGATTGGAAGGGGCCATTTATTATATGAGTCTTGATGATGTAGTGAGGGGCTAAGATAGTCAATATTTGAAAGTATGGTTTTTGTATATTCAATATCATTTACATTCTCATGTTGTCCAGAGTTTCCGGAATAAGTCTCTGGAGACTCAAATGGCTCAGGATCATCCTCACTCAAGTCTGTTGAAAGATGTGGGACATTGTCCTCTTTCTTAGCACCCATAGGTAGGTAGTTTTGTGGGGTCTTGATGTCACAGGTAGATTTAGGGTAAGCAGGTGAGCCATGGTCTTCCACTGAGGAAACAAGAAACTTGACATGTTCACAAGGGAAAACCAGTGGGAAGATATTCCCAATCATGACATCGTGTGAACCCACAAAGAAGTTGCAATGAGAGACAACATAATGAGGAGAATGGATGAGAGGTATACTTGCTAGTTCGTGTGTTTATAGATGATCAACAGAGTGACATGAGACTTCTATAGATGATTCTTTAAGAAGTTATAAACCAAGTAATGGGTATTAATTCTAATCAAACTAGTCAATTGTTTTAGGGTTTTAATTGATTCCTTATGCCTTAAATATTTATTTTATAAATTCATATCAGAAGGCTAGTAAAATGGTTGGTTGATTAGTTAGTTGAGAATATATAGGTTGTATAAGATCACTATTAGAATTGTATGGGTTTTAATATTTATGGTTTAGTATGAACACAACTATCACATCATTATCATGTTGGACTTGTTGGTTATTGAGTTTAATATAAGCATGACTCCCATTTTCTACTTTCAACTTTTTATTTTTGTGGACAGTGCTTATTTCATGCTTATTCAATGGTGTCTCATAGTGAATGAAATCTCTTAATAATTCTAATGCTTTGCATTCTTAGTAAGGTTGACATGAATACATATTTATTGCTAATGAGAATGGAATTTAGTAAAGCTATATCCTTTGAAATATAAGGTATGTTTCATGTTATAGTGTGATTTTCCACACCTTATGTGTCATGCATTGATGGTATTCCCTTGTCCTTATGCAAACTCACTATACCCCCCTTATTCACTATAGCCCCGATGTTTTAGTTTAACCTTAAAATGACATTTTTGAGGATACATGCAGGTCAGAAGTTATAGAGCTTGCATATATGTAACTTGCACCATTATAGTCTGCATACATTGGTTTTTATGCTCAAAATCAAAAAATATTTGTAGTTTTCCTCATCAAGTAACAAATAGCTTGATCCATGGCCTTCCATATGCCTGGAAACGTTGTGATTCGAGCCTCCATTTTCCATTTGAGGGCTATATATTGAGCCATTGTGAAGCATTAGAAGGAGGAGAAACTTTGAGAGCAAGGAAACTATATAAAAGTTTTCCCCATTTCCATAAACTTGAATCTACATCCCTTTGTCCTTGTTGATAGAACTATTTATGTTCATATCTCAAGCTCTCCATTGTTTTTGTGATATTTCCTTGTTATGGAGGATTGAAGTGGTGGAGGCCCAAGTGGAGGAAGTTGGTTTCTCGGTTCCGATGAGTTGCCAACATAGGTTGCCACATTGTATCTATGTTTTTACATTAATATAAATATCCATTTCTCGTCCAAATTTCATGGGAAATTTTTTATATTTGTATCCATGGGTATATTTGCTTTATACATGTTTAAATGGATTATGCTATTTTGAGTGCTAACATTTAAGATATTTTATGCTTGGATATATATTTTTTGTTGAGGGAAATTGTAGGGACACACATTTGATTGTGAGCTCAACGGTGGTATTCTTTGAACACCTGGTTGAGGTACAAACTATATCCCTTAGTTGTTATCTTCTTTAATTTATCTATCATATTTTAGAATGGATGTGATTTCTCGTGTCATCTTGTCTGTTGTGGCCCACCCCAAACCATAGGAATATTTTCTCTGTAACAAAATTGGTGACTCCAGTAGGGAAGTCTCCTTTTTGTTGTGGTTTTTGGATGCATTTTTGCTTAAAATGCCCTCTATTTTTTTGTGTTTCAGTGTTTCATTTGGTAGTGTGATCATATGTTGATGATTCCTTGGAGTGGTTTGGCCCTTAGCTTTCTCTTTTAACCCCTTTTTCTTTGTATACATGGGTCACATTATTGATAGTCGCATATATACGCGGGCTGTCGTTTAGCAGGTCAAGTACATATGTTGTTGTTCTCTGAAAAGTCATGCATATATCAAATTCAAGTGATATCTTGGTGTGTGATATTATTGGGTGGATTGTGAATGCTGCTGAGTATTACATGGTGCTTATGTTGTCTATTGATTGCTCTTTTTGTTGTTGGAATCCTCTTTTTATTAATTTTCCTTAGGAAAGTTATTCTTTTCTTTTTCTCCCTTTTTGTTTTGCTTTTAGTGCATGAATCATTGAGTCTTGGTGTCATGCTTGGCTTGTTTCTTTATACTAGTTGTAGGGGATGAGAGTTCAATGGTTCTGTTTTGCATTTTCAATCATTTATTTTGAAAATACAAAAATATTTGCAATGATGCATATTCATTTGCATGGAACTAAGTACTTGCATCGATTTGCTTGAAATGAAATTAGTCTAGGATTCCATTTAGGAAAGATTGCATTTTCCTTTGAAAGGAAAATGAATTATTGTGCATTTCATTTAGCTGCATACCATCTTTTCATGCGGAAAACAAGATTTCACTTGGCATTGTGTTTATGTGTGCATGTTTCCTTTTATTGTTGAGTCATAACATCACTAATTTCATTACCATATCCATTGAGTAAGAACAACCTCTTAAAATGAACACTTAAATTAAAATTGATTAGAACAATTTTACTTTATAGGGTGCACCAACAAGCTTAGATTTTAGAGTCTTGGAATAGGATTTTGTGAGTAAACTTCTCCAAGAATATAAAACGAAAACAATTTAGGTGTCTGACCAGGGAGAGGAGAAATCCTTGTTATAATTCGTGTTCTCAGGAATCTCCTCTTACACAGGATTTAATCACGAGGAAATGCACACATTGATGGTGGGGATATCCCTCCACTACCTTCAGTGAGAACCAGAGATATTTCTAGGATCTTATTTGTGTTTGGGGGATCCTGAGGTACCTTTGGTGAATTCAAACTTTGGTCCTAGTTACCCTGCCCATATGGTAGATCCCTCCTACAACTGTATGCCCGAGTATTGATTATATTGGGTGACCTTAGTTGCTTTTCCTAGGTATTGTAGAGGGGTACTTGTAGAGGTAATTATGCGAGTGTCCTAGACAGGTATGGTTCAAATGACATAGTCACTTTATGCATTGAAGTTGAGGTCCACTATAATTGATTAGACACCTACACTTGTAGTGTATGGGATTTTCAGGTCTGTCCTAAGAGAGACATACCTGTTTCATTCGAGAGCTCATTTTTTATCATTCCTTCCTTGTTTGCATTTGTCCTATCTTATTTAGGGGTGTCCTCTATGTTTTCCAGTTTTACTTAGGGATTGTGGTTACTTGAGTTTCTTTATACAGTCACTGTGGATCGAGTTTGGACTTCTCGTTGGTCTCGTCAATTAGCAGGTTTATATCCTTTTGATCCTACTCATCCTATTTACAAGAGGCGAAGACGTGAGACTGATCCTCTGACAATCCAGATCTCCCTATGTCCTCGTATTTTGCAGTGGGAGAGGAAGGACATTGGGATTCTTCTATCGCCACCTTATGTATCCTAGGGACCCCGAATTACACCATCTTACATGTTGTTAGTACTTCTCTCTATGTAGGAATAAATCCTTTTGAATTCACATGGTCTCCAGATCACATACTAAACTTTTCCTTGAGGCGGTCAGGTACTGAGCATCATACCGTTCCCTTAGCCACGAGTTCGTTTATTTTTGGAATGTCGAATGTTTTAGCTAGTATACCATCATCCGATCATTTTCTTGGTGGTAACATTACTGTTGGACTTGGGGTCACATATTTTCCTTACACTGCATATCAGTTCGGAGGTGGTGATATCCCTCCTTCTACTCCATCTGTTGAGAGGGGGCCACCTTCTTTATCAGTACCTCACACTAGTGTTAATACTAGCTCAGGTGGTCCCGAATATGTGAATGTTGTGGCTACATCTTATATACCATAATTTTTCCCATCGTCCTCTATTCCTATCCATTCGAATGTGTTTTTCATGGAAAAACCTCCCCTTACTTCAAGTGGTCCCTTGGGGAGGGTATGGTTCCCTCGTCATCTGGCGTCCTTGTGACCAAGGGTTACGTTCCTCCCCAAGTGTTTGGGGGTCATCTAGTACACCAAATGGGTAATTTTGGTTATATGGTTTTCCCTTCTCAAGGAATTCCCCATATTAAAATGCACGCGCATCCTTATATGGGTCATATGGGAGGAGGTTACTATTCGGCTATTCAAGGTCATGGAATTTACCAAAAACTGTTGTATCAAAACCAATATTTCCAAGGAGAATGGAATCAAATGTCGTAACATAGGCTCCGTTTTTTAGCTATGTTGAACTTTCTTGATCTATCTAGACTCATAAATGACCCATTGTGTCATGATCCAACAATGCCTCTGGTTCCCACTGTTAGCACTGAATTTGTTTTTGTCAGAATTGGTCTTATTGCCTTCAAACTTTTAAGTTTTCATGGGTGATTGAGTTGGTTTCCAAAGTTTTCTCATTAATCTATTTCCAAGTTGGCAAAGAAAAGAAGTTAAAGGCATTTTAGGTAAAAAGAGAAATAAGTTTTTCACAAGTGGGGCAAAAAGTTTTATTCACTTTTGAATGAAATTTATAAAATGGGTTTTATAAACCAAATATTGGATTTATATTCAAGCTTATATAATTTTGGATATTAAAGAATTTATTTTGTCCAAGTCAAAAAGGGGCCTCGTATTCACCAAACCAAGTCCTCCATGAAGGTTCAAGAGCTAAGCTTTCACAAGATCTATTACCTTTCTTTGTTCCTTAAGGTATAATCAAACCACTAGCACATATAATAATCCAACGATTCAAACAAAAAGTGAAATTTCATCAACGGTCCCATTCTATTCTGGAGTGCAAAATTGTGAGATAATTAAAGGGGAAGAGTGGTAGCGGAATTTTAAACCACTTTCCACGTGGTAGCGGAATGTTAGTGATGATTTTAAAGAAAATTTTAGTCTACTTATATATAATGAAAAGGAAGAGCAATCATGCCATAAATCTCAGTATGTGAAAGAACCAACAGTGTGCAATAAGCAAAGGGATCACAAAGAAGGAGATGAGGACTCTCAATGGGATGTTTCTTTAAATATTTCCAATTCAGAAACATTTTGTTAAGAAGACATCTTTCTGCTTAATCTTGTTGAGGAACAAAATGACATTCCTCTTGAAGTGCTTGAGAAGAATGGAGTTGTAAATTTAGAAATATTAAATGAAGTTGCTGATATATCATTTAAAAACAATCATGAGAATTCCTTTCAAAGCTCTTTTAAAAATCGGTTTGACATTATGCAAGAAGAGTTACTTTTTGGACAACCTTGTCATGACAAACAAGTGATTGAGTATTTTGAAATTTGTCATGTTTTTTATGATCCAGTAGCAGAGTACATAGATAAATTTTTCAAATGGAGTAGTTGGTTATATGTTTGTAGCAAAGGACAAATTTTTCATCATAACCTATGGCTAATTTGTTCTTATGTTCTAATTTTGATCAAGCAAGATGAAGAAATGGGATTACTGGATAAATTGCTTGATTGGCTTCATTGGAAGTTAGATTTTGCTTAGTTAAGTAGGATATGTAGGCATGAATAAGCTCGACATGGCAAGCATTTATTTCAACAGTTTTCAGTTTGGTTTTAGTTTTAAGTGCAATTCAGTTACAGGTTACAGGTTGACAGAGTGGGATTTGTTCGCAAAATGGTTTCAGTTGATGGTTTAGTTCAGAACAGGTTGAGGATTGCAGAGAAAAAATTAAGAGAAACCCAATGGATTTGGCACCTGATCTATAGGGTTCTTTTCTACCTCACAGGGAGGATAGAATCCCTAGTTGGAGCCAGTTGTTAGCACTAATTCTTTTTTTATCGGAATTGGTATTATTGCCTTCAAAATTTTAAGTTTTCATGGGTGATTTAGTTGGTTTCCATAGTTTTCTCATTAAGCTATTTCCAAGTTGGCAAATAAAAGAAGTTAAAGGCATTTTAGGTAAAAAGAGAAATAAGTTTTTCACAAGTGGAGCAAAAAGTGAAATTTCATCAACGGTCCCATTCTATTCCGAAGAGAAAAATTGTGAGATAATTAAAGGGGAAGAGTGGTAGTGGAATTTTAAACCACTTTCCACATGGTAACTTTTGGTGAGTTCCACTGAGGAAAGTCGTAAAGGAAAAACAACTTGGTAAGGGTCCCTGAATGAGCTGGTGTATAAAAAGTGAGTTGACTTTGGTAAATTAATTTTTGCTTGCATTCGTTTATGGTGAATGAGCACATTGGATAAGTTGTTTCATGATACAACTGGTAGCATTGCACTAGAAAGAGTTGCTGGTTATCAACGTGCAAATAAGGAGGTATCTATTTTTTGTAACAATTAGTGATCTGTCTCAAAGTCTGATGGTGTTCAAATGGAAAAAACTTGAAGGGAAAATGGTGGAGATAAAGAGTCTGATCAAGGAGCTGGAAATTGATCTTAGTAGAGAAAGAAAAGGGAAGCCACCACTCAACAATGCAGAAGGGAAGCCCAAAAAGAACATCATCCCATAAGTGTTGGAGAAATATATATAGTGAGAACATTCGTGAAGTTATTGGTATGTGTTTAAAGTCTTACAAACAAAATTTACAATGGAGAGTGTGCCAAAGTTGGGGATTATTCAAGTGTTTGGAGGCACTATTAACAAATATGGCCACCTTGATCAATCAATTCATGGGAGTGCTATTACAATAGATTATCTTACAAGGATAGATACTATATGTTCTCATTTTATGAATTACAGTAAACAATTCAAGGTTTAGAAGCAACAGAGCATATTTTTTCTGAAAAAATGACTGTTTTAGTCATTTTATTCAAAGAACCGTTTCTAGAAAAAAAATAATCATTTTCAAAAACTAAAAGAGGTTTTTCATAATAACACTATTATCTAAAATAAACTCTCTCAGTTTTTACCCAGGTGCTAAGTATTGGGAGAATCAAAGTCATCTTCAAAGAGAAAATGTTTATATTTCAAACTGTCTGTTCTAGTCATCAAATTCAAAGAATTGTTTACATCAAATGAAGATGAATTTTGTGAAATTGAGAGAGGATTTTCTTCAAAACATGCCTAGCCACAATTATCACTTTTATTTTTCATACAGGTGCTATGATTTAGGAGAAAAAAAGTCAATTTTACACGCAATGTTTCATGTTTTCCAAAGGACTATTTCAGATATCAAATTCAAAGAATTGTTTCAGACAAATGGTATTTAATTTTACAAAACTGAGAGAGGTTTGTATTCCTAACAGGCCTATAGTAACAAACCTCCATTTTTTACACAATTCTCATAGTTTGGGAGAATTTAAAAGATCTTCTCAAGTTATTTTTTTAGAAATTTACAATTTTACTATCTAAGTCATCAGTTTCAAAGGCAGATTCTGAGTAGTTTGAGATGATTTTGGAGAAACGAAGACATGGGTTTTGTCGAGAACATGGCCAGTTACAAAAACCTCTCCCATATTTCACACAGCTATCACCATTAGAGATATACACGAGAAACGTTTTTGTAATTGTTTCTATTTTTAGAGTTCAGTTAGGTTTCGAATTCAAGGTTAGGTAGAGGTTATTATTCTTTAAATAAAAATGTAATTGATATTTTTATGGTTGTATTTTCAAGAGAATAGAGGATTT
Source organism: Pseudotsuga menziesii (assembly GCA_001517045.1). NCBI lineage: Eukaryota > Viridiplantae > Streptophyta > Pinopsida > Pinales > Pinaceae > Pseudotsuga > Pseudotsuga menziesii. Next base: position 23,856 of record LPNX010179320.1, on the reverse strand, counting down.
ACATTGTAATGGATTCAAGTTTTTAGTAGATGAATAAAATTTGCAGAGGAGGAATGCTAAACCTTTTCATGGCAGAGATTCCTGTGCCATCTTTTTCTTCAGTAAGTAATTTATTTATGTGACTGTTTATCATGTTTCACACTCCATTTTGTATTTTATTTCATGATTGAGAATTAGTTTTTATGGGATAGAATTCATCTTGCATGCTATAGGTCCATTGATCAAGCATTTTCAAAACATTTTCTTCTAAAGTCTTGCAGAATTCACCCTAGTTAGGTGCTTTGTTTGATGGGATGTCTCCCTTTGTCTACTAATCAACCCGCTAATACCTCAAGACCGAGGAAATTGTGCCTACCTTGCCTCTATTCATAAACATTCAAAAACCTACCTGCTGTAACCTATTTCAGATCTGATTGTTGACTCCATTGCCCAATGGTCTCCTCCATGACTATCCTACCAAGTATTTTAAAATAAACTTGTCCTATTTGTCCCATAAGAAATCTGGCCTTCTGATTTTCTTTGATTGAATATCTTGAGTATAAAAACTTTGTAAATAGTGAGAGATCCCTCTCTGACTGTATTAGGTTAGAAATACGGTCTAAAGTTGTTTTTGTTGTTACCTTGAGATTGCCTTTCACAACCTTAGGTATATTTTGAGTGCTGACACCCACCAAACTTCCTTAGGATGTTATGAAGTTCGAAGGAAAGAATGGTGAGGATCATGGTGATCATGTTACAAATTTTCATCTATGGTTATCTTTGAATTTGTTGAATAATTATTATGGTTCATTTAGACTATTTCAATGCACCATCACAGGTTCATTTGTGAAACGGTATGTAGAGCTTCCTAGGGGCACATACCATACCTTTAATGACTTGGACATGTTCTTCCTTAATCAATTTCAGTTTTCGGTTCATTACGATGATGGTACTAAGATCTTGTTGACCTTTCGGAAAGAAAAATCCACCCATATTTTTTACCATATTCAAGACTTTCCTAGACGAAAGTGATTGATTAAGGACAGAATTACAAAAATTACACCAGAATTTTTATTGGAAAGGTTCCTTAATTCCTTACTTCCTTATATCGCGAAGGACGTTTCGATTTCCAGAGTGGAAATTGAGGAACAAGCCATTTTATGAGCTCAATAGTTAGACCTGATTTATGCTTAGCATAGGATCCTTTATGATATTATCCCCGATGCACCGAGGTTAAATCATGACCCCAAGTTTAAACTCGGGCCAAATGTTGATGGCATTGTTGGCTTTGCAAGTACAAAATTTGTGGAACAGGTTGCAAATCAAATACAAAATTTGTCTCTTAACTAGTTTGCTAGCAAACAAGTTACGGCTTTGTCCACCACCACCCATTTCGCATATGTACATTCTATGCAATCGTAGAACTAGAAAGGTAAACCAAAACCCAGACGGAATAGGAAAAAGGGGAGGAATAATAAGAAGGTCGGGAATAAATAGGAGAATGCTAACTATGATGAGAACGATGAAAATGCTAGGGGGGGTAAGAATACTAAACATGAGGTCAAATTCCCATGTAATATTTGTGGAGGAGGCCATGTTATGCACTTGTTCCATAGGATTGATGAGGACTCAAAGCTAATTGCACAGATCCCACCAGTGCTGACATATCCCCTTCCACATAATCAAACTATGAATTTGAGGACTTCGACCATCGAAAGTGGTGCTAGTGTAAGTAAAAACCCATGAGGCCCATAAAGTTGTTATGGTTGTATCAATATGATGTCAGATGTTGATGTTGCAACCCATTCATTTGATTATGGTTTGTCACAACCGACCATGGGTAAAGAACCTTTGCCTCTAGAGATTCCTTTTGCAGATTGACTAGCCTAAGACTATACCACCTGTACTGAAAGGAGTCATGAAGTGCTTGATGTAAAATACTAATTCCTAAGCCACCCAACACTATTCTATCATTGAGGATTTAGTCCAAAGTCCATGTGAGATATCGGCATTAGAGGTGCTTCGGAATTGTCCCTTGTAGAGGAAGTCATATTTATCTACCTTAGGAGCGATTGATCTGAACAACCTTAGTGTCGTCATGTTCGAGACTCATGATGACTAACCTCGCTTTCCTTACCAGGTGGCTTTCCAAGTCCATGTGGGAGTGTTTGAACAACCGTTAAACATGTAGTTATTGATGAAGGTGTTGCAAAATTTGTGATCTCTCTTTCCTGTTGGGAAGGCCTTGCCTCTTTCATGTTGTCTAAATCCATGACTACGTTGAAAAATTTTAGTGGACGTTCCTATAGACCACATGGAATTATTCCTTCCCTTTAGTTCCAGATGGGGGGGAATACCATGCCGGTCGAGGTTGGGGTAGTGGATGTACCCCTTTACGATAATATTTTACTGGGTCAAAAATGGATTTATTCCATGAAAGTGATTGTGTCGTCAGTATTTCATGTCATGTGCTTTCTTTACAAAGATAGAATTGTGACGATTGATCAATTGTCATACGATAATTCTAGTTCCTCACCATCACCTAGTCCCACTATCCTGATAATTAATAATTCTCAACCAACAACTGATTACATTGGTTTCAGAATGTATATTTCGTTTGTGGGAACCTTTAGTTTTTTGGCACCAATTCTAGTTATTGATTCTACGCCCCATGGAAATTCCTTCACCTTTAAGTTCGGTCTCATTTCATACCTCATATTTGAGTGATCCTTGTTCTCTCCCTTCCCTAGGTAATTCAAATAAATGTATCACACCCACTATCATGGAAATGTCATTATCTACAATGTAGACTACCTATCAAGTCGTACTTGATGTCACTATAGACAATGATACTCCCCATTTACATATGGAAGAGGAGGATATCCTTGTGCTTCTTGCCTCGATGGTCACTGCATCATGCTCATATGACTTCCTCAATGACACTTTTCCTATAGATTAATCTATTATCAAGGCCATGACTAGTCCAGAGCATCCCTGGGAGGAGATGCACCAGCGATCCTACTTCCTCTTGAGGCTCAAATGGATTGAGCTTGATGAGTTTCAGATGACCTTAAGCCAGAAATTTGGACATCTCATCATCCCATTAGGAACTCATGATATATATGTTGAAGGGAACATGGAAAAAATATCACCAACCATTCTGATCAACATTTCTTAGACCCCTGGTAAAATACAGAATGTTTATATAGGTGTTGATTGTTCATCCGAATATATTCAAACATACATCGATCTATTTAAGGAATTTCATGACATATTCACTTGGTCATATGTAGAAATTGATCCCTGTATTATTGAAAATGAAATAAAACATATCCAAATGCTAAATTTGTTCAACAACGTTTATGTGTTGTGAGTCCTCGCAGGGAACCTTCCATCAAGGTTGAGGTAGAGAATTTACTTAAGGCTAGCTTCATCTATCCCGTTCCCTTAACCAAACGGGTATCCAATCCCATTCATGTGGATAAGAAGCAAGCGACCTATAGTGGGGATTTCTCCCCTACTACGTGAAAAATCACCTACCCTAGATCATACAGATCATAGGGTAGAGTTCATTCTGCGATGGGTTTCTCAACCTCGACTTGCAATAATAGGAAATAATGACAACAATAATATTTAATCTAACTAATGCAATACAATAAAAGATACCTTTAAAATGGGCCACTGCAACTGTTTGAAAAAGTGGTCTGTAGGATTCCCACAATCCTGATCTCTGTGTGTTCTCAAACAAAGGGTTGTCACCAGGAAAAGGATTAAGGGTTGCACGAAGAGAGATCAATGTGCAATAAGGGACAGTGTGGAAAAAGGTGTGGAATGTCCAAAACTAGGAAATGTGATGAAACGTTTGAGGAAATAAATGAATGAAAAACATTTTTTTGGGGAGACCTTCACAATGTAATTATAGTACGATCCAATGTTTTTTGACCCATTGTATTTTATTGTGTATGGTATTTATCCATGGCTTTTGACCCATTCTCATTTTAGGGTTTTTTGGTCCTTTTTGGAGAGAGTGGGGATATGTCACAATAAATTCTCAACTTCCCTGTATTTATGGGGGAATGAATAATAATGTTTTGGACCATTTTTGGTGGAATTTCAGTTGCGAAGGTCAAAATGGAGGAAATAATGGCGGGATTATGATGTATAATTATGGTTTGGACCATAGAGAGATAGGTGAACATTTTTTGGTGTTAATAGATTTCCCCCTAATGTGTGAGGGCATGAGCTCATTGTATGGATGAAATACATCATAGGATCAAGGGAAATTATGACAACGGTGGAGAAACAAGAGGGAACCGTGGAGGAGTTAGATTTTCCTCATTCGAACTCCAGGGGATTTTGGTTTGTATTACTTCTAAAAAATGTATGAGGTACATATAATCTCAGAAATATATATGGATGAGGTGGGCATACCCATGCTCATATCAATGTCTCAATATAAAACTGGGGGTCAAGGCTCAAATACTAGGAGCCTATCAATACGTATCTACAACTGATAGTACATAATGGTGGTCTGAATGGGAGGCTGAAATATAAATACAGATCTAAAGAACTGGTACATAGGAACAATGGAATTCTCCTGGAAGGTAATATCACAACAATTGATGCCCTACTGAATCAGGAGGTGTACACAACTAGATGGATTCAATGATTGAGAGTTATAATATATGAGGTATAATAAAAAACATCAAGTACTGTAGATATGTGGAAGCATGACACTAATGGGATTTTGAACACTGTCACCAACGCAGCCTGGAAATCACAAGGGACAACTGGGGTCTTTAACCAAATAATGAAGGAACCAATACCCCATACGAATCTCAATGGTACAATGATGAAGTTGAAGTCAAGCACGTGAGACACAACCAAACCAAAAGGCACTAAGGACTCCTTTCAAGTGGTCCAAGGAACTCATCAATGAGGTGGACGAAACCAGGATATAGGGAATTCTAGGTCTATCCTTGGGAATGATGTGTTTATGTCGATAGAGGGAGACCTGCAACTACCAAAGAAATGAGGTTTCCTTGATAGAAGCTCAAGGGGGACAACCAAATATATGGAACAATAAGGGAACTTAGACACTAAATGGGGAACTATGGTAGGGGATTATGGGGACTCAAACTTCCTTTGTTTAGAGTATAATGACAAGGCTGACTTGGTAGCAAATGACATTGAGTCATGGGGAGGGAATCATAGCTTTGAAACCATGGAGATGACTGCAATGGGACATACTTGGGGAAGAAATTAGACTAGTGATATCCAGTGGATCGAAGGGAGACTTATCGTAGAGTACTCTGAACAAAGGCGACCCAATGGGAGGAAGCTTCCATAATGGGAGACTATATGCAATATATGTGGGCACCGAAAGGTAGCGTTTGGGTCTTCTTCATAATTTAAGGAGCATGAATAAGGGATACAAGTATGCTCAATATGATACTATCTCTTGTATTTTTGTCAAGCCTGAGACGGTAAATTCTTGATGGTGTTTTCATGGTTAGAGAGTCTGAAAACAGGAAGAAGACTCCAATGGGGTCTCTTTTTTCATACAGTAGTCTCCAATGTACGGAAAATGATAAAAGTGTAAAAAGGAGAGCTCTCCCAGTCAAAAGGGGCAGATAGACTTCTTTTTCATAGGTAGTCCAACCAGGATGAAAAAGGTTAAACCTATATTTATTGAACAATCATTCAAATAATTTTACAAGAATGAACGAAACCAAGTTTTCTCGGTGATATTTTCTTTATGAGAGGGATGGAAAAGAGATTGAATACAACCTGTAGTGAGATATTTCATAAGTTATGGTCCCAATGTCCAAAAAATGTAGAAGGATCCAAGGGGAACCATTCCTAGATGGAAGATGCTAGGGTTGTCCTTTTATTTAAATAGTCCATGTAGTATGAAAAAGTAGATAAAAAGGCCACATAGGCACCCTTTTAAACACTCAGATCGAGGGTGAAAGGAAGCAAGCGTGTTCAACAATATTTTCATCCTTTAAGGAGTCAAGAAAGAGGTTAACATAAACTCAGTAATGGAATGTCAAGAAAGGAGGAAGTGTTTGATGTACCAAAAGGGATGATGTTGTAAACACGACTGATATGGATAAAAAATAACAGTGGAACACTAGTGGGGCCTCCTTGCGGGACGGTGAATGGTGGTAAAATAAGGTCAAGTTTGCATTATGGATGGAGCAGAAAACTTGTGAACATGCCAATATATACAAGATTTGATTTACATGGTGGCATGCAAATTGAGGTGACTCTAGGAAATGGCCCAAAAAATCACAGGGAGAGAATGAGACACGGGCCTCATAAGTGGAGGGAGGAAGGTGGTTTAGTAGGTCGTTTCTTCACCCGAGATATTTTAGCACAGTGGCGACAACTTCCTATCCTTATAGTGGACTATTGGTATGTTGGTATGGACTACTAGGCATATCCAGAGATGCCTCGACCTCCAGGATAGGTTTGGGGACCTGATGGTATATATACATGACTCTTTGTGGTTTTATTCATATATAGTTTACTAGGATAATGGTAGCTAGATCATACATGTGATATATACTAATGACATATTGTGTGCATGTGAAAACATGGGACCGCACCCTTGAGCAGGGTACCAGCTTCGTAGAGGAAGGGTGGACGAGTTAGATACACCCACTCATGGGAAAAGGAGGCAGTGGAGTGCTACATTGGACTCACTGCGGATGGACGTGGAGCGACTATTAGAGGGGGGCACCTACGATGGGTGGTAGTGCCTAGACGACGATCTAATATCCACATGCTTCAGAGATCCTCTGGAGTGGATCTCTCTGATGAGGAGGATCGTGGTTGTTGTTGAGTATGTTATAACAGTGGCACAGGGTGATTTGTGGATGGAGGAGGAGAGCTTAGATGAGGAGGAGGACACCAAGGAGGACATAGAGTCAGAGGATGATGACTTAGACTAGAATAATTTGATGTTTCCCCCAATGAGTTTGAGCATGGGGATTTTTTGTATGATATGCACGACGAGAAAGCATGTGGAGCTTCGGTTTTTGTATGACACATGATATTTATCATATGAATGCACGCAGATTCATATTTTTGTATTTTTATGAGTCTCTTTTTTATGATTATGAGTATGAATATATGATGTATATGAAATATTTATGCATGACTATATGATGATGCATCATGAAGTTTATTTCCTATATGCGATGATTGATGTGCCACTCTAGAACATCATTATCCATTTGGTCCATTACACTATTGAGACTTATGGGAATATGCATGAATGAAATGGGTTCAATGTCTAACCAAGTTTCTAGTGCACATGAATTTTCTAAAGATACAGGGATCGTGTACCTAGTAGCAGTTATTCAAGCAGGCGACAAGTAGATGGGATTCTAGGAATACATCAAGGCGACGAATACCTAAGTGAAAGGTGGTAGGCAAGAGACCGGTGACACAGTCATAGTCATCCTAGTTGTTGGTAGAAACACCAACACACATTATGTAGATATGGATCAACTCATGTGGTGGGGAATAAATGACCCATGCAGCCGAGGCGATATAGGAGACCATATACTTGCACTGTTAGTGAAACCAACATAGCAAGGCAAGGTAGGATACATCTGGAGCAACCAAGGAAACAAACTATGAGACTCGTGGTAAAAAGTGATGCAAGAAAAGAAATAAAAACTATGATACAAGGATATGCATGGTGGGTGAATTTAGGCATAAAAACTCTTGAGGTAGAGCCCATGGCGGGGATNAGACTCGTGGTAAAAAGTGATGCAAGAAAAGAAATAAAAACTATGATACAAGGATATGCATGGTGGGTGAATTTAGGCATAAAAACTCTTGAGGTAGAGCCCATGGCGGGGGTTCTTCAAGAGGCGATCATCAGGCTCAGTAAGGAGGTATTCCCACTTGTTGAGACATTGATGGATGACATAAGGGCCATACCACATGGATTCAAACTTCCATTTTCCAGTCTTATCATGGGCTTGGACATAGATGAGGATAAGGTCCCCCTCGCTAAAGGTGTGTGGCTGGATGTGGGAGTTGTAATGAGACTTCGACCGGGTCTTAGTCGCTTCAATCATTTGGAGAGCAGCACAACTGTCCTCATCAGTTTGTTCAAGCATAAGTAGGTGTTTTTCTAATGGTGAAGTATCAGGTAAAATTTCGACGACAAGGCGGAGTGACTGAATATGAAATTCAATGGGAAGAACCGATTCCACACCCTGGACTAAGTGAAATGGGGTAAAACCGGTGGTGGTTTTAAGGATCTCTCCATCATCCCGAAAGTGGTGCTGGGATAGATCAGGAGGATATTTTGTGGTCAATGAGTGGGAAGGATGAGTGGAAGTGGAGATCATATAAATGGTGTTATTTGTTTTCGAGGAAGAGGTCGGAGGTTGGATCTCATCGAGCACAGTGATTTCAGATTCACGAGAGTTCTTGCAAAGGTAACTGAGGAGAAACCGGTACTCTGGAAAGTTTGGGAAATGGTGGGAATAGTGATAATATAGGCCACAAACTATGCATGGGTGGTTCATTCGTAGCGATTTATTTTTAATTGCAGGTATGGTTGATATGTTGACAACAAGAGTGCCATCGGTCACGACTATTGTGCGCATATGGGTGCGAAGGATTGGTAAACATGGACAATTTTGTGTTGCATAGTCATGGACATCACATAAAGCGCATGTAGGAGGTGGATGTGGTTCTACTTGGGATTTGCATACCTTTCCCCCAGTATTCATGGGAGGAGGGGGGGATTAGTAGCGGGAGAAACAGTCGATTGCGTACAGGGAGGGGGGTGCGACACTTTCTCAATTGGTTGGACTGGTGTCAACATGATCTTTGTTGTCAGGGGAGGGGTGGGTGGATCTAGGTACCACACAGGAATATCCCAACTGATTCCTGGAAGGTTGAGAGTAGTCATGACTGTCTTACTCATGATGTTAGAAGGTGGAAAGAGGAAGGGGATCATGTGTCGGGGGAATTACCCTAATAATTCCCTGGGTTGTGTGGTTGAGGTTGTGACTGAGGTTTATGAAGAAGTTGAGATGTTACCAGATGTGATAGTGCACAAATATGATATGCCATTTGACGAAGGAGGGGGTGGTAAGGAAAAAAAGGTGTCCATCAAAAGAGAATTGGTAAAGAGGCCTAGGCCAATGATAGAGAGGGAAGGGATGGAGACGTTGTTAATGGTAGTGTCAATCATAGGGAGGACATGTTCTAGAGTGGTTAGTCCTTTAGGATCATAATACGTTAGTTGGTTGATATTCATCATCTTCCCATCATGAGGAAACATCAAGAGTCAAAATACGGTAGAGGAAACGACTCGCATTGCATACATATAAATACGTCCTAGGAGGAGGCTGTAATTGAATTGGGCATTGACAGTCTCACTGTCAATCAACATAGTTTTTTTGGCCAACTCAATGGAGACATTTGTGAGAATTCCTTGTGGTTGAGCATCACAGCCATTGTAAGAATGAAGGGTAGTGGTTGAAGGTTGAATGGTTGGGGATCTGAGTTTATGCCAAACAAAGGTTGACATAATGTGAGTGGATGATCCCTCATCAATGATGCATTGATGAATGACCAAATTTTGCATAGTGACCGGAACCTGGAAGGCTACGGATGAAGGCATATGGGATTCTCCTTGATCCAAGTAGAAGATGATCAACCTAGAATCAGAGGGATCAACAACACCTAAAGCAGAGAGAAAATATTTATATTATGAAGGAAAAATTTTGAGGACTTCTAGAGAAGACATGGTCGAGGGATTCTGGGCCAAGTCATCGATAATATTGTAATTAAAACTTGTTATGGAAGTGGTATTTTTTCCTATGTGAGGCAAAGGGAACTGAGGGACTTTGGAAGTCCCATTTGTGGGTGGTCTTGGTTAATGTAAGGACATATCGAGAGTGGTAGAGGTAGATGTTGTGGAGGGATTAACGGTTTTCATGGTAGAGCCATACTCATTGTCGAGTCTGTAAGTTGACATCAGATGATAATGTCGCAAGGTGATGGACACTGGGATCAATGGGTTGACCCGTAGAAGTGGGTGTGGTGTTTTGTGCCACCAATGGTTGAGTTTCAACCATCCATTTATTTGGTAAGGGGTTCTACAGCAACATAGGCATAAGACCTTGTGGTGTTGAAGTTGGTTGTGCCAGAGCAATCGTGTTAGGGTCATGCTGATTGTTGACTTGTATCAAGCGTCGTACATGGTTCATATGGGGAACTGATGTGTATAATGGTTGTAAGTGCCACAGATAGTGCACGGATGATTAGTCCACAATTGAGGGTTATTTCTAGGTATAGGTGGATGTTGGGGGTTCTGTGGAGGGGGATTTTCTCTGTAGTTATTCAAAGGGTTGGGTTGTTGGCCACCTCCTTGAGGTTGGTTATTTCCCCAGTTCCTACCTCTCAATCTTCTTCCCTTCCCTTGTTGGTTATTAGGGGCAGGTTTATTAGGGAGGTTCTGTTGAGCGTAGACCTTTCCTTGAGGAATAGGAGGAGTCAAGGTTAGAGTAAGCGTAAGTTGCATAGGTGGTGGGTAATAGGAAGGACCAAATGGAGGGGCTGCAAATCCAACTATATGTCCATTACATGTAGGTTCCAAGGAGTTTGGTCCATGAACGTGAGGGACTGGAGAAGGAGACTCATATGAAGGCATGGCTTCGGAATAAGCCACTACACATGAAAAATAAGGAGTGTATCCTAGTTGGGAAACACTAGGGGTGGTACCAAAATGAGGTGGCATTGAAGGAGACGTCGTGTATAGGTGAGGATGTTGAGTAATAGAGCCAATGACTCCATCAGTAGCATGGAATTCCCCCGACGTATCTCGACATGAGGAGCTAGCCCGGGGAGCATAAGGTATAATGGTATATAGATAACCTGATTGGGCGTAGATAATATCAAACTATTGTGCCTTGAGAATTGCTTCCTTCTCAGTTTTTGGGTGCTTAGATGCAACTCCATTGGCGGTGGGGGGGAGTAAGTTTTTGAGAAACCAATATAGGAAAATCCTATCATATAACTGGATTTTACACAAGCTTTAGCGACGATGCTAATCATGTATATGATCCGTGATATGGGTAGCAATGTTATGTCGATAGGATAATAGCATTTCACTCCCTCATCATAATGGACAGGTAGCTAGAAGTATTGGAGAAACATCGAGACTAATGGGGAAATTTTGGATAAGTGGGGCATTTCGATGTACCATTTGGCTACAACACTAATGAGTGTGCACTATACTAGCCACAATTGGATAGAATCATCCACTCTAGTGTTAGAGGAATACCATAAGTGGAGTGCATAATGTGGTTTTGGTGGTCTTCTCTCGCCTTTCCCTCAAACTTAGGGATGTTTTATGGGAGTTTAGTAAAACTAGGAGGCCACAACAGGTCATGACAGATGGGGTCATTTGTCAAATATGCCAAATCAGGTAGGTTGATACTAGCCATAAATGGAAGACTAGGACCTGTACGAGATCAATGAGGGCCAACAATGGTGCCGGGATTTCCAGGCATGTAGTTTCCACATGAAAATGGGGTTCGGTATGGCTGACTTTCGACAAGAGGAGGAGTCACTGGAATGGTTTGAATAGCTAGAAGGATGGTAGAAAGGACAATTCCCCCATGTATAAAGTAAGGTACAGTATGAACCATGGTGGTTGGAGTGGGGACACCACTAGTGGGTAGCATACTAGCAATAATGTGTGTGGTGGTGAGGGCCCCACTAGGACCAGGACCTATAGGTTCAGAAGAAGGGATACTCAATATGGAGGGTGGAGCAGTCACAAGTCCACTATCAACCGTCTACCCCCCATGAAATCGGTTAGGAGATGCACCAGCTATGGGGCTAGATGGGGTTGTGAACAAGAGAGGTTTAGATTGATAGGAATCTAAATTAGACTCAGATGTAGTGTATGGATTTGTAGGTAGTGAACGACGTCAAATATGGATCCGATTGTGGTGGTTCAAGGAATCGAATCGAGGGGTATTCTCCCTAAGTCTATGCGAGTAGCATGGTGGAGAAATGATGACATGATGGTGTGATGTGTAATGAATGGAGGAAGAACAGTGTCAAATGCATGCTCAAAAATCCAACTACAATCGAGTGTGCAGAAGGAGAGCTTAAAAATGGTGGCTCAAAGGTCAGAAAGAAAGATCTAAAACTGAACTACAACATCGTGTTATAGCAGATGAGTCTACAACAAACTAGACAAAGATCCAACAAGAAGCATTACCTATAAAGAAAATGACATACTAACCTATGGGGTATAAGTGAAAGCAAGATCCTAGATACAAGATGGAAGCCCCTTACAAATTATATCCTCTGTTAGGTGATGAAATCCTAGTCAAACAATACGAAATGGAATCACAATAGGCTAAGAGAATCCCACTACTAAGAGGGACCTCGGGTACAAGAGCTATAAATAGAGTGGAAACTAGGCTACCTCATTCATGACATGTCCGGAGTGGTTTCCTGGAACTTCATCCCTTTGGTGCTCAACATGAATGAGGAGGAATATGAAGGATTAGCCTTCGGTGCATAATGGAGTGCGGTATTCCACCCTGACTTTAGGAACCCCTTCGTTGTGGCCTACTCCCACAGAGTAGGGGGGGGCTTCAATAGACTAGTCCTGAACATTCCAACAAGCACTAGAGGATTTTGGTACCCTAATGGAAAACAACTGTCTCATATGTAAGTGACAAAGGGGTGTTATTTGGATGCCTATCCCCAATATCCTAACTTAGATACAATATTGTTTTGGTCCTCAAATTAGGTTACAATGTTGGTTGAGTTAAATTAAAATTTAGGCTCATATTGGGGTCATGAACCAGGCATTTTACTTTAAGGTGTGAGATGTGTGCACAAGTGATGTGTAATGTAAAAACCCCACCGATCTCACGACCAAGACACAAATGAAGAAAAATAAATAAAAATAAATGACAGTAAATATTTTTCAAAATAACTATTTTTTCCAAAAAAAAAAATTACACAATTAAATGAGCACGTCAAGAACTTAACAACTTGTAGGAAACATACAGGGAGTCTCAAATACCAGGCTCAACTAAGGGGTATCACATACAAGGGAAATAGGACCACAAGATAAACCAGGGGGATGTAAGCAATCATAGGTAGAAGGAAATAGTCGGGGAAGGGGTATAACACAGAAAAGGCGTCTGGAAAAGGGTCTCAAACACTAAAAAAGGACTAAAAAAACTACAGGTCACACTTGTCGACAGAATAGGTGTGATCAGGGTCACATAGAACTAAAAAATCATCACCATCAAGACAAAAATATCAGTAGAAAGACTTAGGTCACACAAAATAGGGGTTTATATGTGATAGGTCGCACAAAACTGGGTCATAGTAGTGACTGGGATCAATCCGAAAAACTAGATAAGTGCGATCTGGAGTTTTGGTCCAAGTCGCACTTATTGGGGAAGAAGGCACAAAATAGGTTGCGCTTATCGGGAAAAAGGTGTGACCTAGGTCATAGATTTCTGTCGGATAGGTGTGATTCAGCCGTAACAAATGGTGTTTTAAGAAAAAAATTCCATCTTGGGGCAGGGGAGCAGGAACTAGGACAAGATTGCAGGGATGATTTTAAGGAACCATACTTATTTTAAAAGTGTATAAATGTTGGCGAATCTTACCAATTCTTAAAACGCCAACTATAAAATGTTTGGCGATATTTTTCAAAAACTATTTTAATTTCCAAGGATTTTATATTGTTTATATAATAATTTGGTGATTTTTAGGGTGAAAACATTTTACCCCATCAAATTTGGGCGAAACAGGGCTTCAAAAAATTCAAAATGGTGAATCTTTTTTTGGAGAAAAACATGGAAAAATAGCCCAGTGGGCTAAATTTCACCCCTAAAATTATCCCTGCAAGACTGTTTCAGATTTGTCGCAGGGGGGTCAGATCTATGACGGATGAAGGTAACCAAGTAGAACCTACAAGTAGAAATTCCTGCAAAAACATATGTCCAATGGGATTGAGACAATGGAGTTTCCAAAACTGTAGTGGGTATTTCTCCCCTACTATGTGAAAAGGAACCTACCCTAGATTTGCTAGATCATAGGGTAGAGTTCATGGTGCGAGGGAATAAGAAATAATAACAACCATAATATTTAATCTAACTAATGCAATAAAATAAAAGATACCTTTAAAATGGGCTACTGCAACCATTTGAGGAAGTGGCCCGTAGGATTCCCACGATCTTGGTCTTTGTGTGTTCTCCAACAAAGGGTTGTCACTAGGAAAGGGATTAAGGGTTTCATAGAGAGAGCTTGACATGAAACATGGGATAATGTGGCTAAAGGTGTGGAATGTCCAAAAGTAGGGGATGTGATGTAAAGTTTCAGGAAATGAAATAATGATAAAAATTATTTTTTGGGAGACCTTCACAATGTATTTATAAGATGATCCAAGTTTTTTTGACCCATGGTATTTATCCATGGTTTTTGACCCATTCTCATTTTAGGGTTTTTTTCCTTTTTGGAGAGAGTGGGGATATGTCACAATAAATTCTCAACTTCCCTATATTTATGGGGGAAGGAATAATAATGTTTTGGACCATTTTTGGTGGAATTTTAGTTGTGAAGGTCAAAATGGAGGGAATAATGGTGGGATTATGATGTATAATTATGGTTTGGACCATAGAGAGCTAGGTGAATATTTTTTGGTCTTAACAGGACCATTTGTGTGTATACTCATTTTATAGATCTGAATAGGGCTTGTCCTAAAGATAACTCCCCCACACCATTTATTGATCAAATTTTGGATGGGTGTGCAAGAAGCGAGATCTTTTCATTTATGGATGGTTTTTCAAGATATAATCATATCCAAATTATCTACATAAGACTTCATTATATATCCTTGGGGTAATTTTGCATACTAGAAAATCCCTTTTGTCCTAAAAAAATGTTGGAGCTACTTTTCAGCAGGAAATGACCTTTGAATTTCATGACCTTAAATGTATTATTGAGGTGTATCTGGATGACCTCGCTGCTCACTCTCATATGAGAGTGGGTCATCTAGCACATCTTCATTTGGTCTTTGGAATATGCCATCATTATCAAATTTATTTGAACCCCCAAAAGTGCATATTTTTTGTTAATATTGGTCGCTTATTAGGATTCGTTGTATCAAAGGACGGGATTAGGGTCGATCCATTGAAGCTTGGGGAAATAATTAGTTTGCCTCCCCTGAGCACAATTAAACAACTTCAGAGTATCCAAGGGATGGCTAATATATTGTGTCGATTTGTCATGAATTATTCCAATTTGATGAAGGGATTTATGGGCTTACTAAATATGGATACTCCACTCCTATAGGATGAGTAAGACCAAGAGTCCTTTGACGCTCTTACAAAAGCCTTTGCATCATTCCCTCTACTTAGTCTGCTAGAATATAGTAGAGATTTCATGTTGTAGGTTGTTGCATCTTAGGAGACGATTGGTATGGTTCTGGTTCAAGAGGATGACAAGCTCCATGAGGACGTGCTTTATTATCTTAGCCATAATATCATCAATGCAGAAATTTGATATACTCATGTTGAGAAGTTGGCCTTAGTGACTATTCATGCAGTTCATCTATTGAGACACTACATCTTACTTCGCTAGACCACATTCATAGCTCATATCAATCAATTTCAGTTCATCCTAACCAGGCAGATGATATGAGGGGAATATAATAAATGGATTGTCATCTTACAAGAATTCAACCTTGATTTTGTTTCATAAAAATATAATAAGTATTTGGTCTTTGCAAAGCTGATGTCAAATCTCCCTAGGTTGGATGAGAACACGATTCATGAGGACTCATTTGTGGATGAGCATATTTTCCTCATCTTGTCTGTAGACCCTTGGTATGGTGATATCATCATCTATCTACGAGCTCTACACATCCCTCTTCATTTCTCAAGGGATAAGTGACAATGATTACGCAATAATTCTAAGAACTACCTCATCATCGATGACACTTTGTATTCTCGTGGGGTGGACTCTATTTTGCATCATTGTTTGACATACGAGGAGGGTTAGGTCATACTTAGTGACTGTCACAATGGGGCGTGTGGTGGTCATTTATCTGGGATTTCTATAGCTCAAAATATTTTGAGAGGGGGTTATTATTGGTCATCAATCTTTAAATATTGCATTAATGCGATCAAGAGATGTCACCCTTTCCATGTGTTCTCTTGGAACATGCGCTCATGTCTTTCCCTGATACACCCTATTATCACCATCGGTCCCTTTGCAAAGTGGGGGTGGATTATATGGATTGTAACCCAACATCTGTTGGGGGGAACCATCATATTATTGTGACCATGGATTACTTCATGAAATGGGAAGAGGATATTCCTACAATCAAATCCGATGGTTATATAACTGCTCACTTCATGATTAATAAGATCATCACCAGGTTCAGAATACTGAAGGAGATTGTCACTCAGCATTCCTGTCACTTCCATAATAATATGATGGAGAAATTAGCTTTGAAGTTTGGGTTTAAGGAAGAATATTACTCTTCTTATTACCCCCAAGTGAAAGGAGAATTCGAGGATGTTAACAAATCTCTTAAGGCCATTCAATAAAAAAACATTAAATAGAGAAAAAACAATTGGCATATCATGTTGTACGTTGCTTCACGGGATTAATTAACTGTGGTTAATACCTCCATGGGATTTTCACTATACTAGCTAGCACATGGGGTGGATACATCCACGGATTTCCGTCGCTGTATCCACGGAACTGCGTCGATGTATCCACGGATTACCGTCGCTGTATCCACGGTTGGTGAATTTTAAAAAAAAAAAAATATTTGCAGCCGTCTCTATATCCACGGATTACCGTCGCTGTATCGACGGTTAGTGAATTTAAAAAAAAAATATTTGCAGCCAAGAAGATTGGGTACCAAGAAACGAAGATCTTTCTTTCATTGTCTTCAGGGTGCCAGCCTATATGAAATATGATGAAAAAAAGTGTTACTTAAAGCAAGTAATTATTATAGTTGTCTCTAAAAGGGTTCTTAGACTGGTTGAATGTTGTTTCGTGCTTTCCAATCCAATTAGATGATCTCAGTGTTACGTCTAGTTTAAGCATTAAGGCCAATCAACGTATTAAACAAATAATAAGCATGTTATTCTTCTCTATTCCCCATTCATTATGTGTCTGAGTAAGAGTAGCTAAGCTTAAGCTTGAACTTGACCTCCATCCATCTAAGAGGCTGCTTATCTAAGCATCATATTACTAATGTGTGTAATTTAGGGAAAGTACAACCCCGTCATTTCCATTACTATATAAGATTACAGCTGCTTCCTTATGCGGGTTGAACCAATATAACCCATATTAAAATTGCCTTCTCAGGAACAGGGGGAACTTATATTCTCTGCCCTGATTAGTAACTAGTGAAAGCTTAAATTAAGAGGTTATACTTTAGACTGCACAGTAAGTACTAGCCTTACGGTACGGTTGCCCATCTATGGGAAAGACTCCCATTTCTGAAATGAGAAATTCTTAGTTATTAGCTGTAGTCGTCCATACACTAAGTTCATAGATTTCAAGCCTTAAAGTGCCTTACGGTTGTCTGTGGAGTAAGTTTCATGGAAACATGCACTATAATAGACTGCAGACTGCCTTAAGCCATATATAGTTAAAGCCGGCCGTATGAACTAGCTTTAAGTACTACTAGCAGCTTCAGTCCCACTTGCCTACGGTGGTACAGTCTTAGAGTAAGCTCCATGTCAATGAGCCTTACAATAATAAGAGCCTTATTCTTTTAGCTCTTTAGTCCCATGGCCTCTAGACTGGAGTAGCTTAAGTATTTACGGTCCTGGCAAGATCTGTAGGGGATAGACAGTCTTAGAAGAACTTACTTTGTGAATACTACCCACCTGCCTTCACCTTACAAGTAATACACCCTGTAATGGGGAAGAGAGTGGTTGTTTTAGGAAGCATTTGGAAAATGTAAAAATATAAATGTAAACTAACCAAATGAACCAAGGTCTGGTAAAGGCATACTTGATGTTTGGTCTGGTGTAAAAGCAAAATTCATTTGAAAAAGGGACAAACATATCATCACTATCACCAAGTATCATATTGCAATCTCAAAACCAGCAAAAAAACACCGAAAAATAGCCCTACGAGATCAAACATATACTCACCTTTGATGGCTGACTCTCCCCTTGGACTTGAACACCAACGCCTTCCCCAGAAATACTGCTAGTGGAAAAACTACTTTAGCCAAATGCATTGCTGAAAAGAACAAAAATTGTATAAACAGACAATACTAGTTAAAGGGGTACCTTGGGGCTAGTAGGGCACTGATGTGCTTGTACCAACGAAAGGCATTGATGTACTGGGACTCAGGTGCCTTGCCAAGTGCAGAGTATACTCTTATATCATCTGATGATGCTTGATACCTACCCAATGAAACAAACCAACCTATTATTTCAGAATTAAAATGTGAATAACTTACAAGGAGAATACCCTTCTA
>LPNX010179285.1:8395-50675 GCA_001517045.1 Pseudotsuga menziesii | reverse complement strand
TTTTTAGAATTATTAATGCAAGATTAAATTACTCTACGTGGACACGAGCCACTTATTAGCTTCTTCAAAATTTTAAGGTCACACAGTTCATTAAATGCAAAAATTAATACATTAAATGACATCGGAATATTTTTAAAAAAATATCACTATGAAGCCAACATAATATTCTACAATTTGTTTTCTTACTGCAAGTCAAAATTCACATGGAATATATGCGTTTTGAGGGATTCTATCTAGCACATGAGTAAAAAATCAGGTTTTCATCGCCAAATTTGGCCAAAAAGTGTTACCCATCTTCATGGAATCACCCTTATGTAAGGAGGTTCCTCCCTCGAACATGATTGATATTTATCTCTATTATTTATTTTTAAGGCATGGATCAATAACTTAATGTCTATTTCTATTCTTTTTATGATAATCCTTGGACTTGGTTGCATAACATTTGGTATCAGAGCTCTTTCCTCGATATTGACTTCTACAAAACAAGAAATCTTGGAATTTTCGCTACGACTTTTTTTCTACAAGGATTCAGAGATTGAGGTTAAAACACCACTTCTAAACCAAGATGAAATATCTCTTTTCCAAAATTCAAATCCTAATAGATTACTTTTTTGGAGATAATTGCGGAGGAATCTAGGGTTCTTTACTAGTCCAAAAACTAGACTAAAACATGTCTTCTAGGGAAAAAGTTCATATCTAAGGCATCTGAGATCCAAATTCAGTGAGACTAGTTTAATCTAAAATAAGATGGATCAAGGTCCATGTTAGAATTTTCAGCTACAAAAATGAAATATTGGACACATGGCGTATATTACAAGTTCACTCTTTTCGATAGGCCAAAAATAAGAAGCTTTGGTAGATTTGCAATAACAATTTTTTGGCACATCCAAATTAGGTTAGAGCTGTGACATTTGAAAGAGGACATATTAGGGTACCAGAGGCCAAATTTTTAGACCCAAAGGAGTCAAAATTAAAATTTTACATCAGTTACAAGTCGTCCCAAAAATAGACTTCTAATCAGGATTTTAAATAGGTACACCATTTTGCATTTGACTAGATTTGAGAAGAAGGATCTATTTGTGGTAAACCCTAGGGTGTGATATATATTTATTGTTCAAAATGAAACTAAAAGTAAGTGGAAAGAATCACACCCCACTCAAACCCCTAGAGGATTCATCCCCGACATATGATGAAATGGAATACATATCTTTTAGAGTGTCCAAGTTTAAAGATATGATTAAAGGAAATGTGAAAATTGATGACTTAGTTAAATTGGAAAATAAGATGGCTAGTAAAGAGGATCTAAAAAGGATGGCTATTAAAGAGGATCTCAAAGGGATGGATATAAAATAATATCTTCAAGGTTTGAAGGAATTAATGAAGGATATAAAACATAAGGAGGAAAATGAGGACTTATTCTAGTCACGTTTGGAGAAATTTGAAAAACAATTGGAGAGAAAGAAGTTCGAGTCCTCAAAAGCTGATGATTCACATCAACATCATGGGTTTAATTCAGGTCCAAGGAACTAATATACACCCAATATTGACATGAGAAATTTTGATGGAAAGGATCCAATCACATGTATTTTTCAGATGGAGCAATTCTTTAAGCTACACCAGGTGCCCAATTTGCAAAAGGTAACTATTGCATCCTTATATTTAGAACTTGATCAATTTGTATGGTACCAATGGGTTTGTGACCGTAAAAATAAATATATTATTTCTTACTCTATATTCACATAATAATTGATTGAACATTATGGGGATGAAAATAGGAAAATCTTCTTTAACCAGTTGGTAAATCTCAAGCAAAAAGGTCCAGTTAAAGAGCACATCAAGAAATTTCAACAACTAAGTCTTAGAGTGAAGAATATTTCATAAGACAATTTGTTATATCTATTTATTGGAACCTTGAAATATATCATTCGACATTAGGTGTGTCTATTTGACCCATCATACCTAGAGAAGGATTTCATTATGGCAAGGAAGGTTGAAAGTAAAAATATGGAAATGACTACTAGAAAGGCCTTCTCCAACACATAGAGAGAAAACAATGTTCCCTGTTCTAAACCACCACAAAGGGTGACATCCCAACAACTAGAGGAAATAAGAGCAGAAGGATTATGCTTTAATTGTGGCAAAAAGTATAGTAAGTGACATAAGTGCAGTGAGAAGAAATTATTCTAGATATATTATGAAGCGAAAGAACCAAAAGAAGAGGAAGCATCTCAAGAAGAGGTGACTTTAGAAGAAATACAAGAGGATACTTCAGAAGAAATTACTCCCACCATATCTTGTCATGCATTGGATGGAATTAGCACTCCTTAAACTCTCAAGATCAAGGGATACATAAAAAAAAATAAGGTAATAGTGTTTATTGATTCTAGTAGTGCTCATAATTTCATTCACTGTAAATTAGCTAAAGTTCTTAATTGTTGTTTATATCTAGCACCATAGTTTCAAGTAATGATTGCAGATGGAGGAAATATAAATTTCTAAGTGAAATTCCATAATATCAATCTTTCTATGAGGGAATATGTATTGAATAGTCTAATTATAGTTATCCCAATGGATGGTGCTGATGTTTTCTTAGGTTTCCAATGGTTACAATAATTGGGAACAATGGATTTTAATTTTCAAAAAAAAATCATGAAATTTTCATGGGAACGAAAAGAATATGAATTAAATGGTATCATAGGAAAAACAAGCAAGGTAATAAGCTCAAATGGTATCAGAAAGTTGTTAGGGGGGCATTAAGGTGTAGTTGCACAATTATGCTCATTAGATGTTCAAACCTCAAAGTTCCCTATCTCCCCACATCTCCAAAGGGTCATTAATAAGCATTCCAAGGTATTTGAAGATATTCCCAAAGGTCTTCCACCTATTCGATACTTTGATAATGCTATCCACTTAATGCTAGGAAATTTTAATCCTAACATCATACCTTACCAATATCCATATAGCTAGAAGATTGAAATTGAGTGTATGGTTGCTGAAATGTTAGAGGCTGGCATAATTAGGCCTAGCCAAAGTTATTACTATGCACTAGTGGTAACAATACCAAAGCCAAATGGATCATAGCATATGTGTCCTGATTATAGAGAGCTCAACAAGATAACCATTAAAGATAAGTTTCACATTCATGTCATTGATGAATTGTTAGACGAATTACATGGAGCAGTTTTCTTCACAAAGTTGGATCTTCATCCCAGGTATCATCAGATTCGAATGAAGGATGAAGGCATCCCCAAAACAACATTTAGAACTCATCAAGGTCACTATGAATTTTTGGTCATGCCATTTGGTCTCACAAATTCTCCTTCCACAATTCAAGGTGTGATGATTTCAATTTTCAAGCCTTTCCTTAAAAAATATGTGTTGGTATTCTTTGATGATATACTAATCGATACCAATTCTTGGGAAAAACATGTTCAACATGTTGACAAGGTACTACAACTACTAAAGGAGTAAAAACTGTATGCAAAACCCTCTAAATGATTCTTTGGGATAAAGGAGGTAGAGTATTTGGGTCATATTGTATCTCATGAAGGTGTCAAGGTATACCCTAACAAAATTAAATCCATAATGGACTGGTCAACTCCCAAAACCCTAAATAATCTTCAAGGATTGTTAGGTATGAAAGGGTACTACCGCAAGTTTTTTCGAAACTATGGAAGAATAGTAGCTCCTCTAACAATGTTATTTGAAGAAAGATGCCTTTTCTTGGACTCCAGAGGAAACTTAATCTTTTCAACAACTCAAAGAGGCCATGTGTAAAGCTCTTGTTTTGGTGGCACCAGACTTAACAAAAACCTTTATTATGGAATGTGATGCTTCAGGAAATGGAATTGGAGTTGTACTAATGCAAGAAGAACACCCTCTTTCCTTCACAAGTCATCAAATCAAGGGAAAGAACCTAAAAAAACCTATTTATGAGAAGGAAAAAGGTAATTTTTGAATTCCACTCCTCACCAATAGGAGGGCACTCAAGTTTCTTAAAAACATACCACAGGGTAAATAATTTTTTTTTTTGGATGGTATTAAAACTGATGTTCAAAACTTTGTGACAAAATGTTTGGATTTCCAACAAAATAAAGCGGAAACAATTAAGACCCTTGGTCTCCTACAACCACTTTCCATTCCAAGCCAAAGGTGGATAGAGGTATCGATGGATTTTATCGCAGGTTTACCAGTCTTAAGGGAATAGTGTTATCATGGTGGTTGTTGATATACTTACTAAATATGAACACTTATGTGAACTATCTCACCCCTTCAAAGAAAGAAAAATTTCCAATTCGTTTATGGAGATAGTAGAAAACTACATGGTACTCCAAATATTAAAGTAAGTGGCAGGGATCCCATTTTCACTGGAAATTTTTGGACCATATTATTTTCTTATTTGGGTACTCAACTGGTTCATAGCTCATCTTATCATCCTTAATCTAATGGACAAACAGATATCATAAACAAATGTTTGGAAGGGTATCTTTGATGTTTTGGAACTAATAAACAAACACAATGAGTCAAGTGGTTACCCTTTACAGAATTGTGGTATAGCACTTCCTTCCATACATCAGCAAAAATGACCCCATGTATGGCACTTTATGGAAATCATCCACCATCCATCACATCTTCACTAAGAGACTCCTCTAAGGTTGAATTAATGGAATACCACATGAAGCATCAACAACAAGTTCTTAAACTCTTAAAGGACAACCTAAATCCAACACAAAAATCGAATGAAACAACAAGCATATCAAGAATGCAGTGAACGGATATTTAATGTGGGGGATTGGGTGTTTTTAAAACTACAACCATACAAATAGATGTCCATGAAGAACACCAAGAAGGATAATAAATTAATACTATGGTCCCTACAAGGTGTTAGAAAATATTGGCAGTATGGCCTACAAATTGGAACTACCTGCATCTTCACGAGTCCATCAAGTTTTCCATGTTTCCTGTTTAAAGAAGGTAATCAGTGAGAAGCTATGAGTTCAAATGATATTACCATAACTTTATGGGGAAGGGAAAATCATCTTGGATCCTGAAGAAATCACTAAAATAAGAACTAGATAGCTTCGAAATCGATCAATTCCCATGTATCTCATTAAATGGAAGAACTTGCCTGCAGAAGGTTCAACATGGGAAGATGAGTCCTTTATACAGTAGCATCCATAAATACTTCAACATTGAGGGAAACACGTTTTGAAGGGTAGGGTCATGTTAATCCCTTAATCATGGTACATTACCCGATATAGTGTGGCACATTACCCCCTATATTATGGTGCATTACATATTATTTATGTAGGCTTGGGTTTATTAGTGCGTCCATTAGTTGTTATTGTTACTTTTGTCTCCTATATATCAGAAGGAGATATTGTCATTTTAGTCATCATCGTATATTATATTTATAAAATTGAGCACATCGATCTATGGATCAACACACAAATCACAAGAAGATCTTACAAGAAATTTTACAGAGAATTTGATATGAAACAGTGCAATAATTCTTTGCAAATGTATAAGATTTCATTAATCAAAAGTAAAATAATGGATCATTGTTACAATGTAGTACAATGCCTAAATAGCCTCATGAAATTTGAATCCATGTGAGGAAATTCGAATTGATTTGACTCTACTTGACTGCATGGCTAACTGAACTTGTCTACATCACTATTGAAGTTCAACAACCCAACTCAAGTGCCTAATTCAGTCTTAATTATCAGTTAACTAGTCTAACTAACTATGGTAGGTGAGTAAATGTGCCTCATCCACATGCATCCATGCATAACTAGCGCTAAGTGAGTATAAATGAATGTAACTGACTCCTAACTAAGCTTGATTAGTCACCAACTTAACTCAACTAAAGGCAGTTGGTGTCAGCACTCCCAGTGGCTCCTAAATTTTAGGGATTGGTCTAGGAGGCTCCTAAACTGATGCATGCAAGTGCAGTCAGTGGCATTTAGCCTCAATTAGTGTTCCCCACACTCTAGTAACTGGTACATGTGGAACAATTAGGCCAAGTGGACCCAATGGTACTAGTGGAATCAAATAATGACTAAATTGACTCTAGGTGTCTGACCAAATTGGACAAGAGAGGATTATAATCCTAACACCCCCCATGAATCTTAAATTGGACAATGTGGGCCCTTGTAACTAAGACCAAAGGTCACCCATTAGAGATAAAATGCAAAAAAGTAACTGCTCAATATAACCAAGGAAACAGGGAAAAACCTCATGGGAAAAATACCCCCCCTCAAACTAAGCAGGTAAAAGAGATGATTCAATATTTTTGAGATAAAACTTGGGAAAAAATGTTGTTGCAACCTTCATCACTATGGTGTAGCGAAGCAGCATGTTGTTCTTCTGTGCTTAGGTATCCTAGGGCCTGGCATGTAGACTTTCTCCATCTTCTCCCAAAATGATGATGGAAGGAAGGAGGAATGTATGATTTGTCTCATTTTGGAGGATGTGAGACACGATCCCCTTGGTTCCTTTGAGAGCAGTGTAGCAATTCATTCCTTAGCATGTATCACTTCACTGGGAATTTGTTGCATCTCTCTGAAGGTGGAGAGCTTGCTCGACATAGCGCAAGCTTCTCTTTCTGAAACTGATTTCTTGTCCTGTTTATGTCAGATGGATTTCCAATCATCTTCCCAGCTTTCCCAATAGCCAATTTGGACTTAGGATTGGGATTAGGGACTGGATTGTGATCTGAATCACTGTGAACTTCATCTTCAATCTAATATATTAAAACAACTAAGTCTTATTCTTCTAAAACACTATTGGAAACTTTATCAAAAGAAGTAGATAACATGTTTTTACCTCCTCTTTCGAATGGTTGCTGAGAGTGCATTGGTTCTGAATATGGCATAAAGTGTGAGAATTCATATGCCTTGGAGGCATGTTTTGTTGTACCCTTCGTTATAATATTCCTAGTATAAATATCCCTGATCTCCACTGAGTCAAGACCAAATATCACTCGCTTTGGAGAGCCAATGTGGGTCATCTGATAAACAAATAACAAATTTGGAGCTAAGGAGGGAACATACCATTAGAGGAAATTTGAGGTCTAAAATGGGCCTCCTAAGGAAAATAATAAAATAATAGTTATTAATTTTGGAGGAAGAATGAAATAAACTAATTTTTTTGTTTGTATTTTTGACATATATCCTTGTGTTTTTACTCAAATTCTGAGCGGGAGAGCTCGTTGGATGTGGAATTTAATTCCCCATCCAACAAGTACCCACACTACATACTTTGGATAGACCCCACTACCCCGAAAATAAGAAAGACCTGAAAAAATGTGATGATGACATCATCATCACATTTTTTAGGTATTTCTTATTTTTGGGGTAGTGGGGTCCATCAAAAGTATGCAGTGTGGGTACTCATTGGATGCGGATTTAAATTCTACATCCAATGTGCTCTCCCACTTGAAATTTGAGTAAAAACACAGGGAGATATGTCGAAAATAAGAACAAAAAAATTAGTTTTCTTTTATAACAAATATGTCAATTCAACCATTATGGTTGACTCATTTTATTGAAATTCTATTGGTTCTTGAATTCCAACTAACAAAATTTATTGTTGGCATGTTTTCTTATAAGGCCCATTTTAGACCCCAAATTTCCTCTGATGCATCACATCATGGAACTTGCCATGCTTCAATTTGATAGTATCCTTCCCTTTAGCTCAAATTTTATTATCATCAGCCATGTGAATGCTAGGCCCATTAGTATATTGTAAATAAGAGAATGATTCTCTGGATGCAACCATATGATTGGAAGCTCCTAAATCAATGAGGAAGGCAAGTGTTCTTTATCAACTAGCCTTCAATGCATGGCATCTCTCATCATGTTCTTCAGGTTCTTCTCTATGGTCAACTTTCCTTGTGCTAGTAGGTAGAGTGATGTTATGTTTCTCTAGAAGTAGAGCCATTTGATCTATTGTCCTCCTCATACAGGATATTGCTGGATGAAAGCCCTTTGAACAGTAGGAACAAAGGATTGTTTCTTTTCCTTTGTTCTTACTTTTCCTCGAACTTGAGGATTCATCTGACTGCTCTTTTGCTTTAAGAGGATCATTCTGTGTCTTCTTTTGCTTCCCCTTACCATTCGTAGATTTGGTCCCTCCAACAAACAATTCTTGATATTTTGAAGATCTGATGATCCCCATTTGCACAATCTTGTCATGCTCTGTTGTGAGAGACTCAATGAAGGAATTGAGAGTAGGAATTTTCCAATTCAAGGTTGTCAGATTCCTGGTATGGAATGTGGAAACAAATACAAAATAATGTGAGCCAATTTTGGAGAGAACGGCGAGAATGAGTTGATCATCCTCCTTCCCCACTCC
Organism: Pseudotsuga menziesii; assembly: GCA_001517045.1. Classification (NCBI taxonomy): domain Eukaryota; kingdom Viridiplantae; phylum Streptophyta; class Pinopsida; order Pinales; family Pinaceae; genus Pseudotsuga; species Pseudotsuga menziesii. Next base: position 42,317 of record LPNX010179285.1, on the reverse strand, counting down.
ACATTGCTTCGACTAGAACACTAAGGTCTTTGAATTTGGTGAAGAACTCATTCAGAGTTTCGAATTTTCCTGGATGAAGAGAAATCAATTCATTCTCTAGTCACGAAATCCTCATGTCATCTTGCTTATCAAATAGATCAGCAAGTTTATCCCAAATTTTGTTCAGATTCTTCAATCAAGTGACATGGAAATAAAGTTCTTTGGAAATTGAAAGAAACAGCAACCCGAAGGCTTCATCCATCTTGTTCCAGTATCTTGCCTTTTCCACAACATTCTTTGGCTCCACCTATGTGTCCATTGTGACTTTGTAGAGACCCTCAGCACGCAATTGGATCTCCATGTCTCCCTTCCACCGGTGATAATTAAAAGGAGTGAGAGGATCCACAGAAGAAACCATTTTTCCTGCTATAGGGAATGCAGTGACGTGGATTGAAAGACCTGCAAATCAAAATAAAACATAAAAAGTAAGGTCGACTACCTGTACATTTTAGGTTTTCATCACACCTTTCTTAGTCAATCAAGCAAGCTTTATTAAAAATTCATTTTCTTAGGACTTATGTGCTAAACCTTTTGCTTCTGTTGCAGAGTAGGAAGGAGCAATTTTTCTCAAACATTTTTTTATCTAGCTGAAGATTTGTATAAAGGAGAAGTGCCTTGTACTACCGAGGCTCTGATACCATATAAAATTGAGCACATAGATATGTGGATCAACACACAACTCACAAGTAGATATTACAAGAAATTTTACAGAGAATTTGATATGAAACAGTTCAATAATGCTTTGCAGCTGTATAAGCTTTCATTAATCAAAAGTAAAAGAATGGATAATTTTTACAATGTAGTACAATGGCTAAATATCCTCGTGCAATTAGAATCCATGTGAGTAAATTCGAATTGGTTTGAGTCTACTTGAATGCATGGCTCACTGAACTTGTCTAAATCACTATCGAAGTTCAACAACCCAACTCAAGTGTCTAATTCAATAAGAATTTTCAATTAACTAGTCTAACTAACTATGGTAGGTGAGTAAATGCACCTCATCCACATGCAGCCATGCACAACTAGTGCTAACTGAGTAGAACTAAATGTAATTGACTCCTAACTAACCTTGACTAGTCACCAACTGAACTCAACTTAAGGTGGTTGGTGGCAACACTCCTAGTGGCTCCTAAATTGTAGGGATTGGTATAGGAGGCTCCTAAACTAATGCATGAAAGTGCAGTCAATGGAATTTATCCTTAATTAGTGTTCCCCACACTCTAGTAACTAGTTCATGTGGCCCTATTAGGCCAAGTGGACCCAATGGTACTAGTGGACTCAAATAATGACTAAATTTACTCTAGGTGACTGACCAAATTGGACAAGGGAGGATTATAATCCTAACACCCCCCCTAAATATTAACTTGGACAATGTGGGCCCTAGTAACTAAGATCAAAGGTCACCCATTACAGCTAAAATGGAAAAAAGTAATTGCTCAATATAACTAAGGAAACGGGGAAAAACCTCATGGGAAAAATACCCCCCCTCAAACTAAGCAAGTAAAAGGAAAGATTCAATATTTTTGAGAAACAAATTGGGAAAAAATGTTGCTACAACCTTCATCACTGTGGTGTAGCGAAGCAACGTGTTGTTATTCTATGCTCAGGTATCCTGGGGCCTGACATGTAGACTTTCTCAATCTTCACCCAAAACGATGATGGAAGGAAGGAGGAATGTATGGTTTGTCTCATTTTGGAGGACGTGAGACATGATCCTCTTAGTTCCTTTGAGAGAAGTGTAGTTGATCAATCCTTAGCATGTAGCACTTCACTAGCAATTTGTTGCATCCCTCTAAATGTGGATAGATCACTTGACATAGCACAAGTTTCTCTTTCTGAAACTGATTTCCTGTCCTATTTATGTCAGATGGATTTCCAGACATCTTCCCAGCTTTCCCAATAGCCAATTTAGACTTAGGATTGGGAGTAGGGACAAGATTGTGATCTGAAGCACTGCGAACTTCATCTTCAATCCCATATACTGAAACAACTAAGTATTTTTCTTCTGAAACAGTATTGGAAACTTTATCAAAAGAAGTAGATAACATGTTTTTACCTCCTCTTTTGAATGGCTGTTGAGAGTGCACTGGTTCTGAATATGGTATAAAGTGTGAGAATTATATGCCTTGGAGGCATGGTTTTCTGCACCCTTCACTATAATGTTCCAAATAGAAATATCCATGATCTCCACTGAGTCAGGACCAAATATCACTCACTTTGGAGAGTCAATGTGGGTCATGTGATAAACATATAACAGATGTACATCTAAGGAGGGCACATACAGCACATCATGGAACTTTCCATGCTTCAATTTGATAGTACCCTTCCCTTTAGCTTGAATTTTAATGTCATCACCCATGTGAATGCTAGGCCCATTAGTATATTGTAAATAAGAGAATGATTCTCTGAATGCAACCATATGATTGGAATCTCCTGAATCAATGAGGAAGGCATGTGTAATTGAACAACTAGCCTTCAGTGCATGGCATCTCTCATCATGTTCTTCAGGTTCTTCTCTATGGTCAACTTTCCTTGTGCTAGCAGGTAGAGTGATGTTATTTTTCTCTATAAGTAGAGACATTTGATCTATTGTCCTCCTCATACAGGATCTTGCTGGATGAAATCCCTTTGAACAGTAGGAAGAAAGGATCTTTTCTTTGCCTTTGTTCTTTCTTTTCCTCGAACTTGAGGATTCATCTGACCGTTCCTTCTCTTTAGGAGGCTCATTCTGTGTCTTATTTTGCTTCCCCTTACCATTCATAGCATTGGTCCCTCCAACAAACAGTTCTTGGTCTTTTGAAGATCTGATGATACCCATTTGCACAATATTGTCATGCTCTATTGTGAGAGACTCAATGAAGGAATTGAGAGTAGGTAGTTTCCAATTCGGGGTTGTGAGATTCTTGGTATGGAATGTGGAAACAAATATAGAATAATGTGAGCCAATTGTGGAGAGAACGGAGAGAATGAGTTGATCATCCTCCTTCTCCACTCTGCACTACTTCAACTGGAACATTAGGTGCTTGAATTTGGTGAAGAACTCATTCAAAGTTTTGAAGTTTCCTAGATGAAGAGAAATCAACTCATTCTCTAGCCGATAAATCCTCATGTCATCTTGCTTATCAAAGATATCAGCAAGTTTATTCCAAATTTCCTTCGGATTCTTCAATCTAGTGACATGGAAATGAATTTCTTTGGAAATTGAAAGACACAGCAAACTGAAGGCTTCATCCATCTTGTTCTAGTATCTTTCCTTATCCACAACATGCTTTGGCTCCACCTATGTGTCCATTTTCAATCTGTAGAGCCCCTTGGCATGCAACTGGATCTCCATGTATCCCTTCCACTGGTGATAGTTGAGAGGAGTGAGAGGATCCATAGAAGAAACCATTTTTCTTGATATAGCGAATGCAGTGAATTAGATTTAAAGACCCGCAAATCACAAGAAAATAGACAAAGTAAGGTCGAATACCTGCATATTTCAGGTTTTCATCACACCCGTCTTAGTCAATCAAGCAAGCTTGATCAACAATTCATTTTCTTAGGACTTATGTGGTAAAAATTTTGCTTCTGATGCAGAGTAGGAAGGAGCATTTTTTCTCAAATTTTTTTGATCCAGCTGAAGATCTATAGAAAGGAGAAGTGCCTTATCTTGCCGAGGATCTGATACCATATAAAATTGAGCACATAGATATGTGGATCAACACACAACTCACAAGTAGATATTACAATAAATTTTACATAGAATTTGATATGAAACAGTTCAATAATGCTTTGTAGCTATATAATCTTTCATTAATCAAAAGTAAAATAATGGATAATTGTTACAATGTGGTACAATGGCTAAATAGCCTCATGCAATTCGAATTCATGTGAGTACATTCAAATTCGTTTGAGTCTACTTGACTGCATGGCTAATTGAACTTGTCTAAATCACTATCGAAGTTCAAAAACCCAACTCAAGTGTCTAATTTAGTCTTAATTATCAGTTAACTGGTCTAACTAAATGTGGTAGGTGAGTAAATGTGCCTCATCCACATGAAACCATGCATAACTAGTGATAAATGAGTAGAACTGAATGTAACTGACTAGAAATGAATGTAACTAACTCCTAGCTAAGCTTGACTAGTCACCAACTGAACTCAACTGAAGGCAGTTGGTGCCAGCACTCCCAATGGCTCCTAAATTGTAGGGATTGGTCTAGGAGGCTCCTAAAATGATGCATGCAAGTGCAGTCAATGGAATTTATCCTAAATTAGTGTTCCCCACACTCTAGTAACTAGTTCATGTGGCCCAATCAGGCCAAGTGGACCCAATGGTACTAGTGGACTCAAATAATGACTAAATTGACTCTAGGTAACTGACCAAATTGGACAAGGGAGGATTATAATCCTAACACCCCCCCTAAATATTAACTTGGACAATGTGGGCCCTAGTAACTAAGACCAAAGGTCACCCATTATAGCTAAAATGTAAAAAAGTAATTGCTCAATATAACTAAGGAAACGGGGAAAAACCTGGAAAAATACCCCCCGTCAAACTAAGCATGTAAAAGACAGGATTCAATATTTTTGAGAAAAAACTTGGGAAAAAATGTTGTTGCAACCTTCATCACTGTGGTGTAGCGAAGCAACATACTGTTATTCTATGCTCAGTTATCCTAGGGCCTGACATGTATAATTCCTCCATCTTCTCCCAAAATGATGATGGAAGGAAGGAGGAATGTATGGTTTGTCTCGTTTTGGAAGATGTGAGACATGATCCTCTTGGTTCCTTTCAGAGAAGTGTAGCTGATCAATCCTTAGCATGCAACACTTCACTGGGAATTTGTCACATTTCTCTAAATGTGGAGAGCTCGCTTGACATAGCGCAAGCTTCTCTTTCTGAAACTGATTTCCTGTCCTCTTTATGTCAGATGGATTTCCAGTCATCTTCCTAGCTTTCCCAATAGCCAATTTGGACTTAGGATTAGGATTAGGGACTGGATTATGATCTAGAGCACTGTGAACTTCATCTTTAATCCCATATACTGAAGCAACTAAGTTTTCTTCTTCTAAAACACTATTGGAAACTTTATCAAAAGAAGTAGATAACATGTTTTTACCTCCTCTTTCGAATAACTACTAAGAGTGCACTGGTTTTGAATATGGCATAAAGTATGAGAATTCATATTCCTTGGAGGAATGTTTTGCTGCACCCTTCACTATAATGTTCCCAATATAAATATCCATGATATCCACTAAGTCGGGACCAAATATCACTCGCTTTGGAGAGCCAGTGTGGGTCATCTGATAAACAAATAACAGATTTGTAGCTAAGGAGGGAAAATACAGCACATCATGGAACCTGGCATGCTTAAATTTGATATTACACTTCCCTTCAGCTTGAATTTTACTATCATCACCCATGTGAATTATAGGCCCATCAGTAGACTATAAATAGGATAATGATTCTATGGATCCAACCATATGATTGGAAGCTCCTAGATCAATGAGGAAGGCATGTGCTCTTGAACAGCTAGCCTTCCATGCATGGCATCTCTCATCATGTTCGTCAGGTTATTCTCTATGGTCATCCTTCCTTGCACTAGCAGGTAGAGTGATGTTATGTTTCTCTAGAAGTAGAACCATTTGATCTATTGTCCTCCTCATATAGGAGCTTTCTGGATGAAACCCCTTTCAACAAGAGGAAAACATGAACTTTTCGTTTCCTTTCTTCTTGATTTTCCTCGAACTGGAGGATTCATTGGAATCCTTCTTCTAATTAGGAGGCTCATTCTATGTCTTATTTTTCTTCCCCTCAGCATTCGTAGCTTTGGTCCCTCTAGAAAACAGTGATTGATCTTTCGAAGATCTGATGATCCCCATTTGCACAATCTTGTCATGCTATGTTGTGAGAGACTCAATGAAGGCATTGAGAGTAGGCATTTTCCAATTCGAGGTTTTGAGATTCTCGGTATGGATGTGGAAACAAATACAAATTAATGTGAGCCAAGTTTGGAGAGAATGGAGAGGATGAGTTGATCATCCTCCTTCTCCACTCCACATTGCTTCAACTAGAACACTAGGTTCTTGAATTTGGTGAAGAACTCATTTAGAGTTTCAAAGTTTCCCGGATGAAGAGAAATCAACTCATTCTCTAGCCAATAAATCCTCATGTCATCTTGCTTATCAAAGAGATCAGCAAGTTTATCCCAAATTTCCTTCATATTCTTCAATCTAGTGACATGGAAATGAATTTCTTTGGAAATTGAAAGACATGGCAACCCAAAGGCTTCATCCATCGTGTTCCAGTATCTTTCCTTGTCCACAACATGACTTGGCTCCACCTCTGTCTCCATTGTGACTCTATAAAGCCCCTTGGCACATAATTGGATCTCCATGTCTCCGTTCCATCGGTGATATTTGAAAGGAGTGAGAGGATCCACAGAAGAAACCATTTTTCCTGCTGTAGCAAATGCATTGAAGTAGATTGAAAGACCTGCAAATCACAAGAAAAAAAAAAGTAAGGTCAACTACCTACACATTCCAGGTTTTCATCACACCTAGCTTAGTCAATCAAGCAAGCTTGATCAATAATTCCTTTACTTAGGACTTATGTGGTAAGCCTTATGCTTCTAGTGTAGAGTAGGAAGGAGCAATTTTTCTCAAAATATTTTGATCTAGCTGAAGATTTGTAGAAAGGAGAAGTTCCTTGTCCTGTCGAGGCTCGGATACCATATAAAATTGAGCACATAGGTTTGTGGATCAACACAAAACTCACAAGTAGATCTTACAAGCAATTTTATAGATAATTTGATATGAAACAGTGCAATAATGCTTTGCAGCTGTATAAGCTTTCGTTAATCAAAAGTAAAAGAATGGATAATTGTTACAATGTAGTACAATGGCTAAATAGCCTCATGCAATTCGAATCCATGTGAGGAAATTTGAGTTGGTTTGAGTCTACTTGACTGCATGGCTAACTGAACTTGTCTAAATCACTATCAGAGTTCAACAACCCAACTCAAGTGTCTAATTCAGTATTAATTATCCGTTAACTAATCTAACTGACTGTGGTAGGTGAGTAAATGTGCCTCATCCACATGCAACAATGCATAACTAGCATTAACTGAGTAGAACTTAATGCAGCTGACTATAACTGAATGTAATTGACTCCTAACTAAGCTTGACTAGTCACTAACCAAACTCAACTGAACTCAACTGAAGGAGTTTGGTGCTGACACTCCGAGTGGCTCCTAAATTGTAGCGATTAGTCTAGGAGGCTCCTAAACTAATGCATGCAAGTGCAGTCAGTGGTAGTTAGCCTCAATTAGTTTTCCCCACACTCTAGTAATTGGTACATGTGGCCCAATTAGGCCAAGTGGACCCAATGGTACTAGTGGACTCAAATAATGACTAAATTCACTCTAGGTGTCTCAGCAAATTGGACAAGGGTAATCCTAACAATCTTGTGTTGTGTACTCAGTACATTGTGTAATAGAGAGGTTCTTCCCTTGAAGTGGATTGATATTTATCTCTATTTCTCATTGTTAAGGCGTGGATTACTCTCTTATTGCCTATTTGTGTTCTTTTTATGCTATTTCTGGGACTTGGTTGCATAACAACATGAAGGTGGTGGACCTTTTAGCTGCAGCTGGATATTTAGAAAACTAATCTCGTTTATGCCATAAATTTTTCTTTTCTAACCCATTTTATAAAAATATTATGTATTTCACTACTAGACACTGATCTCTTCATGTTATAAAAATTCAATCAATCATCATTACATTAATACCTTGAAAAGGTACACTAACACTTGGCATACTAATTGAATTCTACTCACTTAGATAATTATTTTTGGTGATTTTACATATCACTATTTTCAGAGCTTCCCCAAAAAAATTCCATCTCTCGAAATGTGTATCACCCATAACCATGATTTCCATACCAAAAACCACCCCTCCCCATTGAGGGAAATAGGGCTAAAATAGTATCACAATGACCTATCATAACCAAACCCTTCATAAACCACTTTAAAAAGCTATAGGAAAAACAAACTATAACGACAATATTCATAACTTCCTATAAGAAACTCAATAATATAAGCAAGAATCAGAGCATCAAACCACCTTCCGGAGCCTGGTCTCAATCATGCGGACGTTCCACACCATCTTGTGATGGGATGATTGAGCTGCCACCCTCCCTAGAATACTGTGACACTAAGTGAATGCCCATTTTTAGTAATGATATCAATTTTGTGATCCATGAATATTGAATCAGCATTATGCTCACACCATAAACAAATGGGATCATCATTCCTAACAATCTTCTCTTCCTACACCATTATAATATTTGTTAATAATCCTTTCATTTCCAGAAGTTGCCACACAACATTCATAGGGATCCATTCGACCTGTCATGGTACCAGGGTCTTGAATCCATCCTTCCAAAGACACAAATTCCTCCACCCTCTTAGCCAGCTCTGTCTTCCTACAACACCTTCTTTGCATCTTCAAACTTATCTTGAACCATAGAAAATATCATTCATTTGTACAACAAAGTTTTATTTTGCGGCCTTCAACTGATCTCTTGTAGCTTTCCTTGGCCCAATAGATGACCTTTTGTTTGCATGTTTCCATTGCCACTGAAAACTAGTAGTCCTCACCACTGTAATATTCCTTCCAACCCATATCAAACATCTCACTGACCAGCAAGAGAACCTAAGAGAAATTCACAATGCTTCTATCCATGTTCACAACGAGGATTAAACTATGCCTCCCATCATTTGTCATAACCATTAGCAAGACATTACACCAACCCGAACAACTAACGAAGTCCATGCTCGATCCTCTACCATTTTAGAAGTAATTCCCAATTCCTGGAACTTATTTCTCACTACTCTGTCGTACTCCCAACAAATTAGACCCGCCTCATCATGTTTGTCATCTCCCTTAAGTCTCCCTACATTACAAACTTCATGAAACATCTGGTCTTAGTTCCACTTGTCCACAAGAATAACAATAAGCACCCACATCCGGGGAACTCACTTAGATAAAAAAAAAATTTAAATTACTAATTTTATTTTGGGAAAATAGTGTCTCACTACTAGTATTTGTTATCTACATGTTTTCCATTTCATTTATATTGATTCCATCATTTAGGCTCTCGAAGGCTCCACCTTGGATGAAAAAAAAATGTCAAAACTAGAAAAAAATCAAAATTGAGTTAGTTGTGAACATTTTCAATAAATAAAATATATATATATTTGGAAAGATGATTCAATCCATATATGATTTGAGATCGTGTAATCAATTTTTTTTCTCACAAACAACCTAATTATGTTATTGAAATACTATCTAAATTTTGATTAAAGCTCCAATCTCCAATTATCATAAAAACTACACAACTAAAAAAATATGTATATACTAAAAACTTACTTTATACATACAGTCATAAATATGGAGGATACAAGGGATCAATTAAGTTATCAGATATGCACCAAAACCATTTTTTGTAGTTCTCCATAACACATGTGCATTTTTATTCTCTAAAACATGTGTGCATTTTTCTTCTCCAAAACACATGCGTGTTTTGCTTCTCAATAATGCGTGCACGCTTTGATTCTCCATAACACATATGTGTTTTGTAACTATAAAGCATGTGTGTTTTTTGTAACTATAAAACATGTGTGCATTTTTCTTAGCCTAACCTACGTGTCATATGACATGTTAGGATCGATCTTAACCAAACCAAGCATTACATAATGCGAGCTCGTTGTGTTTTTATGTATCGTGAGCGTGTTTCCTAAAAGTAGGATTGCATCTATAAGGTCCCTTATCTTCTTGCACACACCCATAACTTCCTATAACAAACTCAATAATAGAAGTAAGAACGAGAGCATCAAACCACTTTCCAGAGATTGGTCTCAATCTTGTGGGCGTTCCACACCATCTTGTGATGGGATGATTGAGTTGCCACCCTCCCTAGAAGACCATGACATGAAGTGAATGCCCATTTTTTAGCAATGATATCAATTTTGTGATGCATGAATCTTGAATCAACATTATGTTCACAGCATAAACAAATGTGATCCTCATTCCCAATAGTGTTCTCTTCTTGTTCCATTATAACCTTTGCTAATAATCCTTTCATTACCCAATATGTCGCTACACAACATTCATAGAGATCCATTCAACCCCTCATAGATCTAGGGTGTTGAATCCATCCTTCCAAAGCCACAAATTCCTCCACCTCCTTAGCCAGCTCCAATTCTTCCTACAACAGCTTCTCTGAATCTTCAAATTCATGTTGAACCGTAGAAAATATCATTCCCTTGTACAACAAAGTTGATTTTGCGACCTTCAATTGATCTCTTGTGCCCAAATACCTCTTTTCCTTTGGCCTAACGAATGACCTTTTGTCTGTGTGTTTCCATTGCCACCAAAAACTAGCACTCCTCACCACTATAATCTCCCTTCCAACCGATATCAAACATCCCACTGACCAACATGAGAACCAGAGAGGATTAAACTACAATGCTTCTATCCATGCTCACAGTGAGGATTAAACTGCAGCTCCCATCATTTCTCATAACCATTAGCAGGACATTCCACCAACCCGAACGACTAATGAAGTCCATTCCCCATCCTCTACCCATTTTAGCAGTAATTCCCCATGCCTAGAACTTATTTCTCACTACTCTATTGTACTCCCAACAAAGTACACCCACCTCAGCATGCCCGACATCTCCCTCCCTTAAGTTCCCATGTAGTAAAAAACATCCAGGGAACTCACTTAGATAATTTTAAAAATATTTAAAATTGCTAATTTTATGTTGCAAAAATAGCATTGGTCTACTACTATTTGTTATCTACATCTTTTCCATATGTGAACATTTTCAATAAATAAAATTTATATATTTGGAAATCTGATTCAATTTCCTAGGTTTCATATTTTTTGCTATAAGGAATATTAATTGTGTAGGTATGTTTAAATACACATGTGAGCTTAAAGATGTATGTTTTTCAGTTCTATTGCATGTAATCAGTCTTTTTTTTCCTCACAAACAACTTAATTATGTTATTGAAATGTTTTCTAAATCTTTAATTAAAGTTCCAATCTCCAAATAACATAAAAACTACACAACCAAAAAATAATAAAAATATATATATACACTCCAAAATATTAATTAATTAATTTTCAAAATAATAAAAATAACAATACACATATCACTTGTTAACTTTTAGATAAAATTTACAAAAGAAAAAAAGTTAATTAAATGAAATTTAAAAACACATTAATAATATGATTATTTTAAAAAATCATAAAAAAACATTACCATTCCTACCAATTATATTTTTAGTATCAAAATCTAAAAACCTAAAAATATCAAATTTTAATTTCTTTAAACCCACTGATTAAATATCATAAATAAATCAAATTTTAATTTCTTTCAACCCACCAATTAAATATCACAAGTAAACAAATATTTTGATATAAATCAATTTAAATCTCAAAAGTAAACTAATATGTGATATAAGTCCATGTAAATATATATACAACTAAACAATTTTTAAAAAAGAACATGGATTTACATAGAGCACAAAAATATAAAGCATTGAAAGGGCCATTCCATTAAGATTGAATTGGTTATTTGCTTGCAATACTGATGTTACCACATCTCCCATGTAGTTGATTGTAGAATTGAATGGGGTTTATACCTGTGATTTAACATGTTCCCTTAGGATCGTGTTTTGAGTTACCCTTTGGGATGATGTTGATGCGATTTATCATACACCTGGCGGGAGTGGGGTTAGGTTCGTGTATTTTGTCGTCAGCTGGAGCTTGTGTGATGACGCTTGGATCTGGTGCATTCAAGTCCAAAAAATATATGGCATTGCATCTGGTGATGGTTTAATGTGTTGATCTCTCGGGATTTGTTTGACAACTTGTCTGTTTGTGCTTGTGGTTTTCTGTTTGCTATGAGGTTTAGCGGTGATTTTTTGGCAACAATTTATCCCTTGTCTTGTTGATTTTTGGTGGATATATCTGGCGGTGTTGATTAAAGCGCATTTAAGGTTGCTTTATTGTGCAGTACTTGCTGGTTATTGTGTCTCCATGTTGCTTCATGTCTCTCCAGGACTTGAAAGCACTGGCGCGCACTCCACCCAAGCTACTTAAGCCTTTCAACCTTGCGGGCGATTTTTTGGTTTCTTTGACGAAGGTTTTGACACAGTGTGCTGAGGATTTTTCCTCTGATGATGGTTACGATGTTCAGTTTGAAGGGAAGTCTCCTGTGAATTCTAGCGATTTTACAGTGGGGATGGTTGATAAGATGAAGGGTTTGAAAGTGGAGAATTTAGGGAAGGTTCATCCTAGAAGGGTTTCAGAGATTAGTATTATGGGTAATAGTGTTGTTCGTCCTGGTGATGGGTCCGGGTGTAGAGCTGGTTTAGAATTGGATATATGCGTTGACAGTCTTTTTAAACCTTTGCCCGAAGATCCGCCTATTCTCGATGGAGGCCTTCATCTATTGAAGGATATGAATTAGGTGAAATATTCTGTGATTTCGTTGGTGGTTTCCCCGGTGGAAGGTCTTTTGGATTTGCCGGTGGAGGATTCAGTGGGTTCGCCATTGGTTACTCCATTTTATAATAATTCTCAGCATGGGAAACAAAGAGTTGCTCATGTTATTAAAAAAGATCCAAATCCAATGCTTTTAGTGGTTGGCGCTGACATTAAATTAAACAAAGTTATTCTGTTAAATGCACATACACTTGTTGGGCGTTTCGAAGGACGAAAGCTCAGTGCGTTGGGTTTGAAGAAATGGGTTTCTGAAACTTGGACGGCCTGCATTTCACATTGTCTGGAGGTGTATATTTGCCAAGGGGTTGGATTGCATTCAATTTTTATGATGTGTTGGATTCGAACTCCATCCTTGCTAGTTCTTGGCTATGGGAGGGTACTGGTCTTCTCCTGAAGAGGTGGACTCCATTATTCAACCCACGCAGTGAAAGGTATGATACATTACCTATTTGGGTTAAATTGTTGAACCTCTCCTTTGAGTTCTGGTCCCTTGACTTTTTTAAAATGGTCGAAAAATCCTTAGTAAATTTCCTTGAGGCTGACCTATCCTTTCTTCAATCCGGTGTATGTTGTTTGGGGAAAATTTTAGACCTTATAGACACTAGTCGTGGGTTGGTGGCTGATCTGATGATTTCAAAAGATAATATGAGTTTTTTACAGCCTCTGGATTATGTAGGGGTTCCGTTTAAATGTCTTAGGTGCCATAGTCATGGGCATTTAGTTTGAGATTGTAGTCTGCCTTTTCATAACCTAGGTGGGATGGAAAAACCTGTTTGGAGGGTGAAGGAACTTGCGGGTTTGAATGGGGTTTATCATGAAGAAGGGTTGGAATTAGGCCTTGATTCATTGGAGGTTGCTGCTGGATGCAATCATGGATTGGTACCTATTGTTCAGTCTTTCGATATTTTGGTTCCTATTGATCCAGTAGTTGAACTGTTACCCATTTGTTCGCCTGATTTGGGCTTACCTGGGATTTTACCTGATGCGGGGTTGGTTAATTTAGGTTCTAGTTCATTGGAGGAGGACGCTAATATTCTTGGGTTAGTCCCTGCTGCTCATACTTTCGACCATGTTCAAAATTTGGCTACTCTTGATTCTATCGTTGATCAGAATTCTAATATTTTGTCTACTCTCGATCCTGTGGTTGATCAGAATTCAAAAAAAAATTCAAGCTTGGGTACTGATGATTATGAGGTTCTTAAACCTTTGGATTTGGATAAACCTTTTAATTTCACCTTCCCTAGGTATATGGAATTAAATTCTTTTGACCCCCTTTTGGAGGCACAGGTCGAAGTTTTCAGTTTATCAAAGTCTTCGCTTGGGGGGTTAGGGTTTGTATCTCCTATAAAATATTTTAAAGAAAAGGGATACTTTCTCAGATCCTCTTCTAAAAAATTCATGACGAGGGTTTTAGAAAAGATACAGTCTAGAGCAATGACAGGTGATAACCTTAGGGATTTTGTTTATTCACATGAGAAGGATCTTAATTTTAAGTTGGATCTCCTTCCTAGGGCACTTAGAGCAGTGGAAGCCCTTTCTAGGGTTTATCTATGATTGTCACAACCTTAAATTGCCGGGTTTTAGCTAGTTTACCAAAAAAACTAGCTGTATGTAGGTTGATTGAAGATCAGTTTATTGATGTATTATTTTTACAAGAGACTATGGGTAATGGGCTTGGGTTGATTGGTGAGCTGGAAACTATGCTTCCTGGTTGGAATTTTATCTCTCTGGATGCTAAAGGGATGTCTGGAGGTATGTTAATTGGTTGGAGGAATAGACTTTTTAAGTTGATTAATGCATGGGCGATGGAATCTGGTTTAGGTGCTTTTCTATGTTCAATTGAAATGAAGGATGTTTATTGCTTTATGAATATTTATGGGCCCTATTTGGATAGGGTTAGGTTTTGGAATAACCTTATTTCTAAGGATTGTTTTAAATCTGCTCGTTTGATTTTTGGGGGAGATCTTAATTTCTCTTTGGGTTGTTTGGAAATTTGGGGTGTAAAGGCTCGGGTGGATAACTTATCAGATTTTTTATCTGAGAAATTGGAGTCTTTTGGTCTAATAGATATTGTTCCACTTTTTTTAACACCTACCTGGTCCAATAGAAGAATTGGGAATGATAATATTTCTAAGTGTTTGGACAGACTTCTAATCTCATTTGATTTATTGGATCGAGATATGCATTTTAGACAATGGGTGGGTGTTTGGGGGGACTCTGATCATCATCCAGTTTTCCTTTAGTTATTATCCAATAATCCTAAACTGAGATCTCCCTTCAAATTTAATGCCAATTGGTTATCCAAAGGGGATTTTGTTGAGCTTCTTAAGGCTTCCTGGAATGTATATGTAGACAATCTTTTGGTTTCTGCTGCTTCACATTTTGTGGCCAATCTTAAAACCATTAAGGAAGTTTGTATTGCATGGTCTATCAAGAAAAAGGCTCAGGAAACTAAGGATTTAGTGAAAATTGAAGGTTTGATTGCAGATTCCTTGAAAAAACCTGGATTTGGTTTCTCCAATGAAAATGAGAGGAGTTCTCTTATTGAATTGGAATCTTGTAGGAGGTCTATTCTCTTAATTCATGAGCAGGAAGCTAGACAAAAGAGTAGGGCTATCTGGCTTGTTTGTGGTGATGATAATACCTCTTTTTATCATAATTTTTCTAATCATCATAAGAATTTTAACTGTATCTGGAATATTGAAGGAGATGATGGACTTTCTGTGGAAGGCTTTGATGCAATTGCAAAAGCAGGGGTTCAACATTTTGAGCAGTTGTTTCAAGAAGATAAGACACTTCATCTTCCGGAAATAATGAAAATTGTTGATTATTTTCCAACCTCTATATCTGATTTGGAAAATGATGACCTTATGCTACCTGTTTCTTTGTTGGAATTGCAAAAGGTTTTATCTGTCAGCAAAAATGACAAAAGCCCGGGTCCGGATGGGATTACGGTGGAATTTTTTCTTGTGTTGTTTGATGTTCTGGGTCTGGACCTGTTAAAAGTTGTTGATGAATCCCGTAAATTTGGAAAAGTTCCAGCTACTTTCAATTCAACTTTTATTGCATTAATTACTAAGAAATATATGCCTAAATCTTTTGAAGTTTTTAGACCTATTAATTTGTGTAATTTCTGTTATAAAATCATTGGAAAGATCATTTCGATCCGTATTAGAAAATTTCTTGGCAGATACATATCTCAATTTGGGTTTTTACCTGGCAAGCATATTCATGATGCAATGGGGGTAATTCAGGAAGGATTACATTCCATTTATGTTAAAAAATTGAAGTTCGTTGTTTTAAAAATTGACTTGTCTAAATCCTATGACAGAGTCAGCTAGACTTACTTAAGGATAATTCTAACTAAAATGGGCTTCTCTGTTCCTTTTATATCTTGGGTTATGAGTAGTTTATCTTCTGTCTCTTTTGTTGTTCTGATTAATGGAGCGACTTCATCTTTTTTCAAATCAGGCAGAGGATTGAGGCAAGGCTATCCTCTGGCTCCACTCCTTTTTCTTATAGTTGTTGAAGGTTTGGGCAAATCTTTATTGGTAGCAAAAGCTTCTATTTTGGGAATAATATTCCATTAACTCATGTTTTATTTGTTGATGATTTGTCATGGTATCTGATGGTTCTGAGCAATCTCTATCTACTCTTTATGGGATTTTGCAAAACTTCTGTAAAGCATCTAGTATGATGATAAATGTAGATAAATCAGCATTACTTTACTCTAGGTTGGATGATGTTGAGCTTATTACTGTTCAGAATATTCTTTCTTTTACTGTTGACAAAATTGAGTATGGTTTGAAATACCTTGGGTTTTTTTTTAAACCTTGCAGATATTCCAGTAAAGACTAGGACTGGCTGGTGGTTAAGGTGGAAAAGAGAATCAAGAATTGGAGTTTTCAATGGCTGTCTAAGGGAGGTAAGCTCATATTGGTTAAAACTATATTAGAAGCTATTCGAGTATATTGGATGCATTTCTGGATACCCTTAGGCATTATTGAAAAAATCAGAATTTTATGCTTTAAATTCTTATGGACAGGGAATTTGGATTCTTCTGAATTACTCTGGAAATCATGGAAATCATTAGCATGTCCAAAATTTTCGGGAGGTTGGGGGTTGAAGATAACAACTCTATTTTCTAAAGCACTTGCAGCCAAAAATGTTTGGAATTTGCTTCATGGAACGGGGCTCTGGGTATTTCCTTTATCCCTGTTGGACTGAATTCGTGTGACGGTTAAAAAAAAGAGATGTATGTCCATCTGCTAGAAAGCAGTGCTTTGGTCCTTTGACCTTATTGGTAATTCTCTTATTTGGAAGGTGGGTAATGGGGTCAATGTTAGAATTGGCATGGATCCCTGGGTTGGTTGTAAGTGGAGACATACTTTACCTTTTAGTTTGGTGGATAAACTTCATTCTATTGGACTTTTTTCTCTAAGTGATATAGGTTTCTTTGATTTATCTTTACTAAATAATCAAGGATAGTTTAATGCTGACTTGATTGGGCTTACTGATCAAATTGATATTACTTGATGGAATGATTATGTGGGTTTATTAAAATCCAGTAATGTCTGACTATCTGATGATAAGGATATCCTGGTTTGGAATCAGTCCAAATCTAGGAAATACACTCCTAGAGTTGGTTATCTTCAATTAATGCTGGAGAGATAGGAGGAGGAGTTGTCCTGGTGGTGGAAGGTTCTCTGGAAATTTAAATGTCCACTCAAAGCAAAAAAAAAATTGTTGGTTTTTATTAAAGGAAAAAGCATTAACTTGGGATGTTCTTTGCTGTAAGGGATTTGAAGGGCTGGGTAGATGTTATTTATGTAAATCTGCATATGAATCTAATGTTCATATTGGTGTGGAATGCTCTTTTACTAGAAAAATTTGGAAATAAATTGAGGCTAAGTTGGGGGTAACAAATCTATGGACTAGAACCACGGTGGCTACTTGTTTTAAGAACTAGGTTTTGAAGAGTGAACTGAAACATATCAGATCATTGCCTATAATGGTGTTATGGTTCATATGGAAAGCACAAAATCAATGCTGTTTCAAAGATAAAGTTTTATCACCTTACCTGGTATCAACTTTCAGTTTGGGTTGTTTAAAAGCTTTCCCACAAGATAAGGTTATCAGAATTAGACAGGTAATGACCGAAGTTATTGATAAGTCATACCCTTGGGGGTACTTTGATGGTTCAACATCTGGGTATTCAAAAATATATGGAGCTGGGGGGTTAATTTTATATTAGATGATCATTTTTATACTTTCAAAGCTGGTTTGGGCATTGGAACAAATAATTTTGCTAAACTTTTAGGATTAAAATTGCTACTTTCTCTGTCTCTGCAACATAATTTCAAGAAATTGCAGATTTTTGGGGACTCACAACTTGTTATCAACCGGGCCTCCAGTAAGTATCGTATACAAAATCTTTTACTTGAGCAGATTTTGCTTGAAGTACACAGATTGGTAGATTTTTTCGACAAAGTGCACTTTATGCATATTTATCGAGAAAGGAATACTTTAGCGGACTCATTGGCAAAAGATGGCTCTAATGTTTTATGTGGATCATTGCAGATATCAGAGCACCAGGTGGATGGAGTATCAAATATGGTTATGTTTTTTTAACAGGTGGTGCGAAAGATGGTAAACTCTTGAAGATTTGGATGTTGTTCAAAGCCTATGATATATGTATTGCTTGGATGCAGTTTGGTTGTTGTTTTGGATGTTGTTTGGTTGTTGTTAAAGCCTATGGATTTGGCTGGGTTATTTTCTGGAGATGAATGATGCTTAAAGCTTCAGTTTGGTTGTTGTTTTTGGATGTTGTTTGGCTGTTGTTAAAGCATATGGATTTTGCTGGGTTATTTTTCTGGAGATGGGTGATAATTTAAGCTTATGATAGCTGAATTGTTATGTTTTCTTTTTGAAGACTGTTTATGACTTTTGAGGATTGTATAAAGCTTGTTTATAAGTTGTTTAATGTGTAAATATTAGTTTTTGTTGATGACTTAAATGTGACAATAGACAATACGTAGTTATTGATCTATATGTGAAATGTATATGATATTTCAATATATATATATATATATATATATATATGGTTTTTTTCCGTGGAAAAAAAAAGTTGATTGTAGAATCAATAATAAATTAGGTATTTAAAAATATTCGAGATCGTCTTTTATTTAAAAAGAGCCTTGATAATCACCAATTTGCAAGATTTAATTACAATTCAAATACAAAATAATTTTGTTTATAAAGTAGTGTATAAATTGTGTTTACAATATTAATACAATGGTTTATGTCAAACATTATTTGCAAGATTTAATTGTATTAATAGTCTAAATATTATATATTTGTAATTATTTTTTGTTGTATTTTATTTTTACTAAACAAATTTGAAATTTTTTGAGAATCATTAATATTATTTATAGAAATTGCATAATATAAATGCTATTTGAAGATATTGAATTTATTTATGCATTTAAAAACATAATAAAATAGTTAAACTATTACTTGTATTACAATTCAAATACAAAATAATTTTATTTATAAAATAGTGTTTAGAAATTTAGTTTACAGTATTAATGTAATGGTTTATCTTAAACATTAGCATAAGAAAAAGGAGAAAGGATTGTGTTCACTTTTATATAGAATATAATTGAAAAACATAGTTACTATTAAGCATTAATAATGACTATTAAATATTAACAAGCCATAAATTAAATGTTATGAACAAATTATCTATTGAAAACGTGTTTACTGCTCCATTCATTATTATATTATTTATTAAATATATTGTTGCTCTTATATTATTTATTATTACGCTATTTATTAAATATATTATTGTTTAGTTGATGAAAGGTGGTATTTGATGCTTGTTAAAAGTAAATCTTGAACTTGAAGTTTCTTTGCTAAGAAACTATTCCCTCCGTTTTTTTAATTTTTATTTCTTATACTTTATTTAATTTATTAAATTTCATTTTTTGCATTTTAGGTTATTAAAACTATCAAATTATAAACATGATTGATGTTACAGCGCTCTTCACATCTATATATATAGGAATAACCTATCGACCTGACTTTGCACCAATCTGACGCCTAGCAGAGCATCGTCACCGTCTAAATGGAGCCCTGGTCGTCCGATTGGTGCAAATGGTCAGGTTGATAGGTTATTCCATATATATATATTATATATATAGACTATAAAATGCATTTCATACATCAAGTACAAAGACAATTACTATAACTGTGAACAAAAATATGTTTTAATATTTAAAGTTATTAAAATTTATACGAACGGAAGAAGAAATTTTGTATCCATATGCATGCTACAGATCTGTTTTCAGTTTTGACGTGGATGAAACTCATGGTGTGTGTCTCTGTAAACTAGCAACAACCATATTAATAAGGTTAATATGTTTGGAATATGCCGAGAGGAATCCGTTTCCAGTTTTGACGTGGACGAAACTCATGGTGTGTGTCTCTGTAAACTAACAACAACCATATTAATAAGCTTAATATGTTTGGAATATGCTGAGAGGAATATATCATCAGTGAAGTTAATTTAATAGTTGTATCATGATTGGAGTTAACCTAATAGTTAATCTAATAGTTATCCAATATAATTGTGATTAGAGTTAAATTTAAGCTAATCGTTGTAGAATCATTGGATTTAAACGTTCAATTAAAATTTGTGATTGGAGTTGAAGTTAAGTTAAAGTTGTATCATCATTGGACTTAACCTAATAGTTATAAATTTTTTTCCTAAAGAATGTGTCAATTACTTGTATCTAATAGTTAATCTAACATAAAAACCACTTAAGTTGTGGTTGTTAAGCTCATAGTTGTATCATCATGTTGGAGTTAAGCTAGTAGTTGTATTTAATAGTTAATTTAAAAGTTAATATAAATCTATTGTAGTTAATAAAAGAGCTTCGAGTTATGCTGACTTCTAGCTTCCAAACGGAATTGGACTAAGCCTTATGCACATTAATTGGAGTCCCAATTGGTAGGTGGAGTTCGAGTGTAACATCAGTTGCACATTACCATGCCACTAAGTGCAGTTATCACATTATTTAAGAGGAATTTATTAGGAGTTCAAAGGATTTTATTAGGAATTATACTATCACACGAGCTGCACTTTACTTCAACTCCCAACTGTAAAATGTAGTTTGACTAATTAACTCGACTTTGAGTTGCTAGATGGAGTTTAAATGTCACATGGACTACACATTACCATGCCATTAAGTTCAGTTATCACATGAGCTATTTTTATTTTTTATAATTGTTTATAAGGCATTCGAATGATTAATAGTTAATTTAAAAGTTAATATAAATCTATTTTGGTTAATAAAAGAGATATGAGTTATCCTAACTAAGCCTTATGCACATTAACAAAACTCCCAATTGGTAGGTGGAGTTTGAGTGTCACATGAGTTGCACAATACCATGCTACTAAGTGTAGTTATCACATGAGTTCAGAGGAATTTATCAGGAGTTCGAATTATTTTATCAGGAGCTCGACTCTTACATGACTGCACATTAGCTAGACTCCTAGATGCCAAATGTACTTGGACTAAGCAGTAAGTAATTAGAGTTGAAGTTAAGCTAATAGTTGTAGAATCATTGGATCTAATAGTTAAGCTAATATAAATCTATTGTAGTTAATAAAAGAGATATGAGTTATCGTGACTTCTAGCTTCCAAATGGAGTTCGACTAAGCCTTATGCACATTAAGTGGAATCCCAATTGGTAGTTGGAGTTCGAGTGTCACATGAGTTGCACAATACCATGCCACTAAGTGCAGTTATCACACAAGTTCAGAGGAATTTGTTAAGAGTTTGAACTATTTTATTTGGAGTTCGACTCTTACATGACTACACATTAGCTAGACTCCTAGATGCCAAATGCACATGGACTAAGCCGTAAATAATTAGAGTTGTATTTAAGCTAATAGTTGTAGAACCATTGGAGTTAACATAATAGTTGCATATAATAGTTAAGCTAATAGTTATCCAATATAACTTTGATTAGAGTTGAAGTTAAGCTAATAGTTCTAGACACATTTGTGTCAAGCTAATAGTTGTATCTAATAATCCATGGAGTTAACCTAGTAGTTGTATCTAATAATCGAATAGTTGAAGATTAATTTTTATTTTTACAACTATCACTAACTCTACTTATCACATGTTAATTAAATTATTTTTTTATTTTTTTGAAATTATTAATTATTAATTTAGGACGACACTCATATAATCATGGAGAGTACACTTGTCTCATTCTCATTTAATCTTGGACGACTACAATAGAATCAATCTGGACAGTACACTTGTCTCATTCCTATCGTTAGATGAAAAAGCATAGATGGTAGTCCACCCCAAAATTCTAACATATATACGCCAATCTATAGGCGTAATAAATAAATCCTTAAATAAACTCAATATTATTTTCAATTTATAAAAAATATTTGATGGAACAATTCTTAGAAAAAATTGTTTTTGAAGTTTTTGGGTTTTAGTTGGGAACTTTCCTAATACAAATATGTTGATTTTTATTTTACAATAATTTAAATTTAAATAATTATATAATTTTTGTTGATTTTTATTTTACAATAATTTAAATTTAAATAATTATATAACTTTGTAAATAACTTGTCATATAATATTTTTAAACTTATAATATTTTAATACATTTTAATCATAGTTATTTATATATAATTAATAATAAAAATTAAATTAATTTATTGTGTTAATGTTCTTTTTATTTTCTATGTTTCTTCTTTTATTATGTTTTTTTATATATTTTTAATATATATTATCCACATTCGCTGTAATTTCTTGCAAACCAGCTTTCAGAAACTTTTTGTTGGAGCAGGGTCCCACAGCTACAGGAGAAGCTACCATTTTGGCGGATAGACAGTTTTGGCGAAGATGAAGAGATAAGGTAAAGCTACGACGCTGTAGCATGTTTCTAGCTGTAGATCAGAGCCGAAAACCGTGACTGTTGGGATAGAGAAGTCAAGGAAGATGACAGTACCTGAGCGGCCAAGAAGAGAGAGCTCACCCACTGCATTGAAGGCAGCGGCGAAGACAGGAGGGCTCAACTACCCTCATAAAGGAAAAGGAGCGACGAGGCCGAGGTATTGAAGACGAAGGACAGAAGAAGGGAAGCGGTGCACAGTACCCATGGTCAGTGCCGGGAAGCATGGAAGACTGCAGAGAGCAGTGGTGTGACGAAAAGCGGCTACTCCAAGTACAGATATGATGACTGTCACTAGTTAGGGTTTTTGGGTTACTGTTGCGACAGGCCCACAGTGTTGTAATGGCGAGACCTTCGGGCAGCCTATAAAGGGATGTATTTTGTATTGTAAAAGGGTTGGTTGGTTGGGCAGTGAGACAAGTAGACATTGTCAAATAGTTGTATTATAGAAGCTGAGCTCTAGTTCTGTTATTAGCTGTAGTTATCTTACTGAAACCAGTAGCTGGCTCATTGAACCTATATGTAACAATCCACAGGGATTAATAGAGAGGGAAGAAGATATTGTAGAGAAAAAATATAGAGATAGAAAAGAGATATAAGAGAGAAGGGCTCCAGGCTGTGTGCAGAGTTACCCAAAAGATCTCGAGCTGTATATGCGGTGCAGCAGAACTGTGTTTACTTCCCCTGAGTTATAATATAGAAACACAGTTTTGTGGATGTAGCTTCCATCTTGGAAGTGAACCACGTAAAATCGGCATGATATGTGATTTGATTCATGTGATTGTGTTTGCTCGTTATATCTGTCACTCTTTACATGGATTTTTCTTACAGTTAAATGTATGTATGTGTTATTCAGTTCATAGTAGTATAGGAGGATAAATACAAGTTGAAGTCTTTAAGTATTCTGTATAAGAGTTTGTCTATGTTTTGCTCAAGACAGTTAAGAGTCGCAGTGTTGCACAGCCTTATATGTTGAGTCCTGTCAGTCAGACACAAGTAACACTAAGTACGCTGAGCCACAGTGGTAGGATATCACAGGGAAGCGATATCACACCATCAGAGGAGCTGTGGTGCGCTGCAGTTAAGGATCTAGCGTAGGAGAGAGTTACATGTTGCCCAGGACACGGTGATGAGATAAGGGCTAGAGTCATCGCGAGGAAGAAGGAGCTGCACGTCATGGAGAGAGGCCTTGTGGGCTGAGAGGAACTGCGAGACGCACACAGGATGCGACAAAACCTGGTCAAAGACACTTGAGTCTTTGGTCAACCCATTAGAATCACTTTGGGTGAGACTTCAGGCCGCTCTGCGGTCTATCGTCGAAAGGGACAGTGAGCTAGGGGTGTTTTTGGTACATAATAGTAAACTTGTCCATTAAGATGTTATTACACGAAAAAGGAAGACTGGATCTAGTTTCAGATGAATAAGTAAAGATAGTAATGTCACAAGAGTTTGAGAGTGATTTTGATGACATTGGATGTACACGTAGTGGAAAGAAATATAAAGTAGATTTCAGATCTCCCATATTTGAAGACAGTTCAAATAATACTAGACAATAGAGTCATAGTACCATAGAAAGAATAGAAGGGGGTATCCCTTACCACCCCTACACCCCACAGAAACAGACCGAGACTCAGAACAATCCCGTAGGAACTCCATCTAGTAGCTTGCAGGTAGCACATACTACTGCTACATCACCTCCACCTACATCGCCGAGTGGTAGTAACACAGCAAATCAACATCCACCACGTAGAAATAGAATGGGGGATGATATGAAGCTACCTATATTTAAGGGTACAGGGGCAGAGGACCCAGAGCAGCATTGGTTTCTATGAGAAGCCATGTGGACCATTAAAGGAATCCATGACGATAATATTAAACTTGTACAGTTGGTCACCACACTGAGAGAATGAGCCTTAACATGGTATATGAAGTATGCCATAGTGGTACCCAGAACACTTGTCCAGGTCAAGACTGCCATGATTAAAGAGTTTAAGAAACCTAAGTCTGAGTCACAGTGCATTACAGAGCTCAAAGACATCAAAAAGTTACATACAGAGTCAGTGTGGGACTTCGATCAGAAATTCAAAGCCCTTATAGACCAAGTCAACTTTGAGTTTGTGCCAGAGTAGCATAAGGAATGGTTTATTGCAGCGCTATTCCCTCACATCAGACTTCCATTAATGCAGCAGAAACTCCAGATGCAGGACGACGAATTGGAGATGGTGATGAAACTAGAGTCTTCACCTCTAGCTGAGACTAGTACAGGCATGGCAACTTTACAAAACCAGTTGGCTAATCTCACGTTACAGTTGCATGAGATTAAGAAAGGGAAAGAGGTTGCGCAAGACATATGGTGTGTAAGGTGTAAAGCACAAGGCCATACTAAAGACAACTGTCCAGTATTTGTAGAATATCTAGAAACCGGGGCTTCTAACCCCTTACCACAGACCCACGGGCTGTGGTGTGAAATATGCAAAACCCAAGGACATCTACCTCACCAATGCCCTCTACTTCAGAAGTACGTGCAGAAACCTAAGAACTTATACTGTGTCTTCTGCAAGTCTATAGGCCATGATGAACACGATTGCCGAGCCTATGATCTCATGGTCGAGAGCAAGCAAGACATGTGCAGGGTCCAATCAGAGACATAGGGTCCAGTAGCAGGACCAAAGCATGATCCAGATCATGTTGGCTGTGGAGGAGGATTCAGAGGACGAGGAAGTGGAGGAGGATTTTTCCGTGGTCGCGGACCAATCACTTGTTACAACTGTGGAGTTCTAGGACATTATGCTAGGGAATGTCAGAGCCCCACCACCACATGTAACTATTGCAAATATTACGATCATACTATAGAAGAATGTTCTACCTTGGTAGCTAAGACTAGAGAACCTAAGCCAGCAGTACACCAGAACATCCAACTTATTACTGCTGAGCAGGAACAACTAGAACCAAGAGTCAACATTGTGACTCGCAGCGGTGCTTCCACCAGTGGGACATCACAGGATACTGAAAAGAACAGTGCACAGGTTGGAGAATTTGAAATGGATGAGGTGATCCTAGATCTAGGATCAGATGTAAATGTTATGACTAAGAAGACATGGCAACAGATGGGTAGCCCTAAGTTAGTTAGATCGCCTATCCATCTAAGATTAGCGAATTAGCAACGGGTATCACCACTGGGTCGACTATCGCAGGTGCCAGTCGACATTGACGGAGTTCGCAACTCTATGGACATTGAAGTTATAGAAATCATTGGCGATAGTAGACCATATCCAGCATTACTAGGCATTTATTGGGCGATCTGTAACATGGCCGTTATCGACCTAAAGAGGAGACAAATGACCTTTAAGGATGCGCAGATCTGGGTCATCGCACCATTAGATCCTCTTCAGGATCCTAGATACATTGAACCTATCCAAGTAGAGGAAGAGGCACGTAACATGGAGAGTCTCTATCAGATGACTGCGAACCAGAGCGATTACATCAATCCAACTGCAGAAGGGAACATTAGTTACCGATGCGATAGCTCATGTGCATCGGATTCAGATGTTGGCCTAGAGAACTGGAAAAATAGACTTCACGAAGTCTCAGCGCACAAATGTGCGTACATGACTAAGTCACTGCGATGGATTGGCACAGAGATCAATGAGATTCCATCATTTCATGGTCTAATATATATCCAGGACTTTCTCATGCAGTTCGAACAACAAATTCCTCACGAGCAGAGGATCGCAACTATGGACCTTGCAATACGAGCCACACCTGCAAGATGGTGGTATGCACATAAAGAGAATATCGCATCATGGGATGATCTTAAGAGAGTGATGGTGATCAGATTCTCTACCGACAAAGAGTATGTCCAGCAGAAATACGCAGGAGAAAGTGACCCCAGGTCACATATCCAGACATGTGAACAGAATTGGTTGGACATTCCTGAGGATGAATGGGTTCACCGGTTCATTCACACTTTGGACACAGTTCCAAGGAACTGGTACACAGAGACTGAATTGCGCAAGCGAACGACTACATGGCCACTTATGATAGACAGCTTTCTACTCACCTTCACCTTTGAATCTAAGTATCCAAGTGTTGATTAGGCCCTAGATGTAATAAAGATTAAGATATTTGAGGATTGTACCCTATCAGTACATACTCAACCCGAGTGGGCCATCCAATTAGCAGATGCGCTCGAGTGCTATAACTTTGTAGCAAAACCAGAAGATGAGGATGAGGATCCTCACAACATCAAAATTTTGGAGTCAGAAGGGACTCGCGATGTTGATGGACCGAAGTTAGAAATTCCAGCAATCACAGAGCTGATCAAGATTAAACAAATCAATATTGGCACAGACACAAAACCAAAGTTTGCCTCTATTGGAGACTATTGGAACGATGAAACAGTCAGACAGATTGCAGACTTGCTACATGACTATCAGGACCTATTTCCCACCAAGTTCACAGAGATGAAGGGAATAGTTGGAGACCTAGGAGTAATGAGGATACCATTGAAGGGGGATGCCAGACCAGTCAAGCAGTGTCCTTACAGATTAAATCCGCACTATAAATAAAAAGTTAAGGATGAGATCGATAAGATGCTAGCAGTAGGCATCATTAAGCCTGTAGAAGAAAGCGAATGGGTTAGTCCCATGGTCGTGCAAGAAAAGAAAACCAAAGGAGACATCAGGATCTATGTCGATCTGCGTAAACTCAACGATGCATCACTTCATGATCCATTTTCGACACCGTTCACTAATGAAGTGTTAGACAATGTGGGAGGACAGGAGGTCTACTCCTTCACTGATGGCTTTTTAGGCTATCACCAGATCATAATCCACCCAGAAGATCGACATAAGACGACTTTTGCAACAGAATGGGGCTCATTCCAGTATACGGTAATGCCCTTTGGTCTTAAGAATGCACCAACTATCTTTTCTAGAGTAGTAGTTGCTGTATTTAAAGAATACATCCATAAATTCCTAGAAGTTTATTTTGATGATTGGACTGTATTTGGATTAATTGACAAGCACATAGGAGATTTAAGACTGATGTTGGAGAAATGTAGGCAGTACCAGATTTCTCTAAACTTGAAAAAATGTATATTCTGTGTGCCATTCGGTATTTTGTTGGGTCACATTGTTTGCAGGCAAGGCTTGATGGTAGATCCTGCAAAGATCGCCATCATTGTAAATATTCCAGTACCCAACTCAGTCAAACAATTGAGAATAGTACTTGGTCATACCGGGTACTATAGAAAATTCATCAAGGGCTACGCAAAGATTACAGCACCGATGGAAAAACTATTAAAGAAAGATGTAAAATTCCTATGGAATGAGGAATGCCAGCAGAGTCTAGACACACTTAAAGAGAGGATGGTTACAGCGCCCATCTTAGTATTTCCATACTGGACTAAGCCATTTCATGTACATGTGGATGCATCTGGCATTGCACTAGGGGTTGTTTTAACACAACCAAGAGAAGGGGATATCGATCATCCTATCGCATACTCTAGCAGAAAGTTATCGATGGCAGAAAAGAACTACACCACGACAGAAAGAGAAGGCTTAGCTATGGTGTACGCGCTACAAAAGTTCAAGCAATACCTGTTGGGTGCCTCGTTCAAGATGTTTACTGACCATTCTGCATTGAACTATCTGGTCAATAAGCCAGTGTTAGGGGGAAGAATCTGCAGATGGTTACTCTTATTTCAGGAGTATGATTTTGAAATCATTGTCAAACCAGGAAAATTGAACGTCGGACCTGATCATCTGTCGCGGATAGACTCAGGAGAAGAGGCAAGTAATCTAGAGGACAATTTGCCAGATGCACAGTTGTTTTCTATCCAGATCACAGATGAGTACTATGCTGATATCATTCACTTTCTCACTACATGATTTGCACCTGTTGAGTTTACTAAGCATCAAAAGAAGCAGTTGGTTGTTAAAGCAGCGGACTTCACCCTGATCGTAGGATAGTTATACAAGTTAGGTCCAAATGAAGTCCTACGTAGATGTGTGATGCCACATGAAAAAGAGGCTATTATCAGAGAGGCACATTCAGGCACTGCAGGAGGTCATTTCACAGGAAAGTCGACTACGCAGAAAATCCTAGCTGAAGGATTATGGTGGCCTACGTTGCACAAAGACACTAAGGACTTTTGCAGATGCTGCGATATCTGCCAGAGGGTATGAAAACCTTCACGACGAGATGAAATGCCGCTGTGACCGCATATTACGCTACGCGCATTTGAAAAGTGGGCCATAGAATTTGTGGGTCCTATCAACCCACCAGGAAAAGGAAATGGTGCGAGATATATCATCACTGGAATAGAGTACCTCACCAGGTGGGCAGAGGCCAAAGCAGTAAGAAATTGTGATGCTGCTACAGCCGCACAGTTCCTTTTTGAAAACATCATCAGTAGATTTGGATGCCCAGTAATTTTGATGAGCGATCAAGGCACACATTTCTTGAACCGCACCATTGAGGCCTTGACGGAAGAATTCCAGATACATCACCATAAGAGCACTCCCTACCACCCACAATCTAATGGTACGGTGGAGGCCTTTAACAAGATTTTAGAAAATGCTCTTACGAAGATCTGCAACAACCAAAGGAATGATTGGGACCTCAGAGTTAATGTTGTATTATGGGCGTATAGGACTACATGCAAGAAGCTCACAGGACACACACCTTTTATCTTGGTGTATGGATAAGAGGCTGTTATGCCTATGGAATATATTCTTCCCAGTCTAAGAATTGCTCAGATCACCGGGATGGCTGATACAGACACGGTACATGAAAGGCTAGCGCAGCTGCTTGCCTTAGAGGAAGACAGATTCATCGCCGGATTCCATCAGAAAGTGCAGAAGGCACGAGAAAAAGCTTGGCATGACAGACACATCAAGAGTAAGACTCTTTATATTGGAGACCTAGTACTCCTCTATGACAGTAAGTTTATTAACTTTCCAGGGAAGTTCAAGACGCATTGGTTGGGGCCATATCAGATACAACAAGTTACAGAGGGAGGTGGCGTTCAACTCAGCAAACTGAATGGGGAGCTTCTTCCCACATTGATTAATGGCAGTAGTCTTCAGCTCTATAGTGACAGCCACTCCACCTCTCAACCCTAGCTTAGATAGCTAATGTAGGTGCAGATGTCCAGTGTAGTTGAAAGGAGGCATCGCACCGGGAATTAGTCCACACTGGCAGGTATTCTAAGTATAAGGAATCGCATGAGGACGGTTCATTTTGCACAAGTCATAAGCAGCTTGCGGGAAAAGAAAAAGAAAAAAAACGCTTAAGTTTGTTTTGAGCAGGTGATGTGGTGTGGCATCGCAGCAACGCGATGTTTCTCCATGCCACATACCGAGTTTGCAATGAGACAGAGGGCTATTCAAGTCGCCTTCTGATAGGCAGTTAATGAAGAAATGATCGGTATACCTTACCATAGATCTGGAAACAACATAATTAATTGTCCAGATTTCGCAAATCTTTGACGAGATCGGTGCCTGCACACACACACTTCGAGGAAAATTGATCGGATTTCAGCATTTATTGAGGATCAGGATGACGGGTGTGGTCTCGTCCATGAAATTAATACGACCAATGGGTTCAGTCTAGATGAGCGTTGCATCCGAGATTATCGCCTTCGACATAAAAGCAAAAATTATTCATTCGGGAGGGTTACATTTGCAAGGAGCCGAAAGCTATAGAGTGCATTGTTAAGTTTTCCCTTTGCAGAGCTAATTCCGTTACAGAGTGTTGTGATTTCCATAATTTATAGCCATTGCCCATCCAGGGTATTCCACCGAGTGGGTTTTGTCCGAGGAGGAACCTATAGAAGCGATTTTGGAAAGGTTCAAACGTGGTGGCCTTACAGCTGTTATGACGATGCCTCCTAAGGGTGTCCAGCCAAGTTCATCACAGACCAGACAGCTGCCAAGGATGAGGAGCCAATCTCAAATAATAGAAGAATCCAGTTCAGAGCCGGAGGAAGAAGTTCAAGTGCAGCAGACTACATTATGCCACGAGTTGAAGGAGCACCAGAGGTAAAAATTCCCAAGAGTGGTAATTTTCCTGTTCCTATACCACATATTGACTCTCGAGTAAAGGAACATGGAGATCTATTAGGATATGCCGCTGTTGTTAAATTTGTAGATTATAACCTGGGCGACAGTAAGACATATCCTCAGTTCTGGCCAGATCAGTATCTTATGATTCAGAAGAACCCAAGGACAGGTGCAGATGAATATGTTCCCATGGAACATGTCCAGATTCTTGAGCGCTCAGGCCTGCTCAATCTGTTAATAATACCACATTTTGGACGAGGCGCAGAGGTTAATGCCGTGGTGCGCATCCTACTTTCTTGTGTACATGGAGGTTACCTCTGGCTTGGTAACAAGGTCGACCTAAACATTGACCTGATGCACCGCATCACTGGGCTATCCAAGACTAGTCAAGACCCGAAGACAAATATAATAGGAAAGACCAAGGATTCCAAGCTATCACCAGACCTAGTCACCAAGTATAAACTACAGAGAGGAGGTCGGGCTTATGACATCGCAAGCTTAACAGAAAATACATTCAGGTTTACAGCTAGTCTACTTGCAGGAAGACTGTTAACCAAGGTTTACCCAAAGGAAGTCACAGGATCAGTAATTAACCTTGCCATACAAGTTGCAGAGGGGGCACAGTTCAATTGGTATTTATTTTTGTTAAATATGTTTCAGCAAGATTGTTTGCAAGCTCAGGATGAGGCAAGCCACCCCTTCCATTTCTCATGGTTGCTTATACTCTGTGCATTCATTGGGTGGAAGGAGCCGCCCCATACCCAATTTCAACAATTAGTAAGTGGCGAGCCCAGAGGCGTGCGCTATACAAACTTATGGAAGACTAGCAGCCCAGCCAAGAAAAAGGTCAATATGATAGTATTATATGAATACTATAGGCTGCTGAGGAAAGTCCTCCAAGAGACACCGCGGATCAGCAAGGAGATTGTCGACACATATGAGAATCGGCTTGATTTTATGGTGGACCACCATAGAATCTACCTGAGGCCAAAAAGGTCTAAAAGAGATAATTGGGATAATGGTTGGTACAGGATGACAACACAGGATGTCGAAGGTGTCATCAAAGACTTTGATGACGACTGGAAGAAAGCATTAGAAGATACCACACCATTACCATCAGATACCGCACAGACAGACCCATTGGACAAAGGTAAAGACAAAGTAGAGACCCAGACACAAGATGCAGAAGACCCACCACTGGAGGAACCCAAGAAGAAAAAACACAAAGCTACAAATCCAAGTGTGGACACTAAACTGACAAACGATGACTATGAACAAATTGCAACAAGAATAAGGGACAAAATGAGTGACACATTTCAGGCGATCTAGGAATTGTAGGGCAAGATATAGGGGGCAATAGATCAGCAGCTTGGGGAGTTGAAAACATTAACCGAGAAAACTTCCATAATCCACACTCAGTTAAGTAAGACACCTGTAGGAGAAAGTTCAACACAGTCAATTTCCTGCGAGGAGATCTTGGCAAAGGATTGCATCAATACAATCTTGATACCACCAGGGAGCATCCGATTCCCTGCGTCAATGATCGACGTCCCAATACAAATTAGGCAACCTGTCGAGGTTAACCTCGCAGAGTTTCACATTGATCAGTTACAAATGATTCAGCAGTAGCTAAGTGCAAAGCTCATAGCTAGAGAGCTCGCAACTTTTAAACAAAACACACAGCTGAAACAAAAGAATGCAACACTCGCCACCAACTTTCAGAAAAAGGCAAACAAGTTAAAGACATATGAAGAAAGAGAGCAGGATCTCTCTCAAGTCCTATAGAGCATCGCATTGGAGTTACCCCAATGCAACATTGAGTTCTCCTTGCCTCTCTTGCAGAAGGTAAGAAGAGTCGCAAACAGAGCAAAGGCTCTGGAGGAAACAGTGACCAGGATGGAAGAAACAGTAGCCAAGATGGAGGAAGACCACAAAGTGCAGATTGCTAAGCTTGAGGCTCGAGCACCAGGCACCCCCCAGGTAGATAAGGAAGTGAGAGTAGAGGCCTTTCGACTCACTTCTGTGCAGATGAAATCTCACATAGATGATGCACTGTCAGTGCTAACTGATGCGACGAACACATGGACGGAGTTAGATGAGCATCCCAAGAAAGTAGAAATCCAGCAAATTATTCAGCAGATAGAGAATACCACGGCAGCTATGAAGGAAGAAATTAAGAGCTTAGTAGCTCTTCAGAAGATGAGAAAGAGGATAGAGATGAACCGCTTGCAGTGGGAAGCACAATAGTTGAGAGCAAAGGAGATACACGTCAATGACCTACTTCAACCCTATCAAGAACAAATCATAGAGATAGTCGATACAGTTGAGCAGAAAGTTAGGGAGTTCACTACCACCAGAAATGAAATTGATTCAACAGAAGACTCCACTATTAGTCAAGCTATGCTTGACTTGGCACAGGAGCATGTCGAGGCCATGCAGAACGAAGTCACAGGACTTCGAGACAAGTTTCAACGGACTTCACAGGAATCCAGGGAGAAGCTACAGCAGGAGAAGCCTGCTGGTAGTGACTCGGGGATGAGCCACAAGTAAGTGTTAGGGGATTGTTAGAGCAGGGTCCCGCAGCTACAGGAGAAGCTGGCATTTTGGTGGATAGACAGTTTTGGCGAAGATGAAGAGATAAGGTAAAGCTATGATGCCGTAGCATGTTTCTAGCTGCAGATCAGAGCTGAAAATCATGACTGTTGGGACAGAGAAGTCAAGGAAGACGACAGTAACTGAGCAGCCTAGAAGAGAGAGCTCACCCACTACATTGAAGGTAGCGGCGAAGAGAGGAGGGCTCAGCTACCCTCATAAAGGAAAAGGAGCGATGAGGCCGAGGTATTGAAGACGAAGGACAGAAGAAGGGAAGCGATGCAGAGTACCCATGGTCAGTGCCGAGAAGCATGGAAGACTGCAAAGAGTAGTGGTGTGACGGAAAGCGGCTACTCCAAGTATAGATATGCCGAAAGCAGCTACTCCAAGTATAGATATGCCGACTGTCACTAGTTAGGGTTTTTGGGTTACTGTTGGGACAGGCCCACAGTGTTGTAATGGCGAGACCTTCGGGCCGCCTATAAAGGGATGTATTTTGTATTGTAAAAGGGTTGGTTGGTTGGGCAGTGAGACAAGTAGACATTGTTAGACAGTTGTATTATAGAAGCTGAGCTCTAGTTCTGTTATTAGCTGTAGTTATCTTACTAAAACCAGTAGCTGGCTCATTGATCCTGTATGTAACAATCCGCAGGGATTGACAAAAAGGGAAGAAGATAT